>MU225682.1:4284885-4295484 GCA_018584345.1 Thuja plicata | reverse complement strand
GGTCAACATCTAAGAACACATCAGGAACTAATAACCTAGCCAGACCACATGTCCAAGGGTTTGAAATAGGGATGGGCTTATCTGAATTCTTATAAAAGTAAGTGAAAAGAGAGTAACCTGTTGTGCCCAGGGTCACAACATCTTGGATGTTTTTGTAATCATCCAGAAGGACACTAGCATCGGCTTTCTTGCTCTGTGTTGACCCTGGCAGAAGCTGGAGAAACTCATCAGAGTAACTAGGTTTTCCTTTTTGTTCTTCTCCACTGCCTCCACTGGTTGAAGCAACACTCACAGCTCTACTCATCTCTGCAACACCTTGAATTTCTTCTCTCTAACTAATATTTAAACAAATCTAATCTCCAATATCAGCCAACTTCTCTAAGCACAAACTTCTGCAATTTAGAACTTCTGATTACTTCTGGATACACTGTAACTGCTCAAAATATCACTCTTTTTTGAAAACAAGCAACTTGGCTCTAAAAAATTGAAAGCACAGTGAATGGGAATGAGTGCACCATCCACTCCTTATAGCCGTCATGTAGAGTACACATCTCATAATTCAGAAACATCAGTTCTGCCATTAATTCGGCATGCTGTGAACTTTGAAAAACCTAGCCGTAGTTGCACGAAGTTGACAGGAAATCAAATTTTCAAATATGAATCCTTGGAGCAATCATAAAAAATTTTGGAGAGCTGACATGTCACTTGCTAATTTTCTATCTATCTCACATCTCAACTACCTTTTATGCACAGTAATCAAAATGTGAGCCTCTGATTGGTTGCTGAGAGATTTGCCCTGTCACATCAAGAAACTGCCGCCATTTTTTAGATCTTGTGATCAGGCGACCTCGCGACTATATTAAGTCTCTTTGTCATGGGCGTTTGCTCTTAACCATAGTTCCATCTCAAGACTTGGTGATAGTGCATCTCTTTAACCCCTGCTGACCTGAGTGACCATCTGGCGATCATGCGACTCAAAAGAAATCAAAGTCGCGAGCATTTATCCTTAACTCATCTTTCCTTCCGAGACTTGGCGACTAGCCGTTATCTCTAACATTCACAGTTATCACCCTGTTGCTGAATGCTTATACACATTTTCAAGACCATGTGACAAGCCTTTAATTTCCAAGTCGGGAGGAATTTTTCCCTGGGGCACTTTCTTTTCCGGACTTCGCGACCACCGTTGGATCTTCTGTCTCTTTCATCTGACGGCTGTCGCTTAATCGCTTAATTTTTTTGCATACCCTTAAATCATTCTGAGACCTTGCGACAATGGGCAAAGCACTTTTAGTCTTGAAATCACAGGATCCATTTCTTCCTTCTAGCGACCTCCCGACAATCCACTTACTTTATGACAGATGTCATCAGCTTACTGGTTTTCTTAATGCACAATGGGAAACTGAAACATTATTCTTGCTCTAGCGACATCCCGACTGAGCAATGCTGCAAACCTTAAACGGTTAGTCACGTAGTCTGAGCAGCTAACTCTTAACCGCTACTCTATTCCGAGACCACGCGACTAAAGGAAAACTTAACCGTGAACCTTGGTTTGATCTAGTGACAACGCGACATGAAGTAATCGCGAAGTCTGAGGACTTTTTTCATAACTGTTGACTTCTTCCACGATCACCCGACTGAGCAGTGGGCCCCATTCTTTATAAAACTTATAACATGAAGTTCTCGCAACAACCCAACTAAAAGGAAATCGTGAAGTCTCAGAACACTGAAGGAATATTCTTTTTTATATCGAGACCACGCGACACAAAGGAAAAGCAAAGTCAAGAAGAGCCTTGGAATATTCGGCCGGGGTAACGCGACAAGGCGACCTAAATTTAAAACACATGTCTTAAGTGACTGAAAAAGCAATAGTGAAACATAAGACATAACCTAGGGTTTCAAATTCATCATTTAACACTTGGATACTTAGGGTTTTTTCAGGGTTTTTGCAATTTTGGCAAGGCTTAGACATGAAAACCTGAATTTTACAGAGGGCAAGACAAGGAACGAGGAGAACCAGCAAAAACAGGAAATAAAACCAACAACATGATAGTAATGAATAACCCACCCTTGAAGAGAGAGATATGGTACTTTTCAATGTAGAAAGTGAAAGTTGTTATTGGTCAATCTAGATCAATTGGGTCCACTACAACCTCATGAGATTGAGATTGTGTTAAGGCTATGATAAGGAATACAAACATGTATGTGGTAAGATAGAACATCTATGATCCCTTGGAAATGCTTATCAAGTAGTAATGGTAGGATATCATATTTGTGTTTTGAAGCTTCTTTATCCAAAGGGTATCAATGGAATTTCTCTCTTCACTGAAATTGAGGGTGTAGAAGATGCTTTGCATTGTTTGGGTATACCACTCAATTTATATACCCAATGGATGCAAATAAACCTTCTGCACCCCTTATTTGATTGAAGATAAAGGACATTGATCCCCTTTTGATAAAGAGTATTCAAGAAAGATAGATGGTATCCTACCATTTCTACTTGATAAGCATTCCCAAAGGAGAAAGAGAAACCAATGATTAGTAGTTGACATTGAGAAGACCTAAAACAAAGTAACAATAATGAAAATAATGAATAAGTATACCAACATAATGAATAAGTGGGCAAAATAAATTGATCCAATAACAAAAAATACATTACAACATTAAATGATTTATTATTGTAATCCCCCTCTAACTTACGCATCTAGAAAATGAAACTATAAAGCTTATTACAATGTTCAAATAACCAACATGACTTGCAACTGCATACCTAAATTTCACTTTCTTGCATGTGTATCATATTATCCTTGCTTCTCTATTTCCTGCACCTGTATATATAGCTACACAACTAGATGCATGATATAAAATTTATAGTTTATTACATACAAGATCGTAAGATAAGATACATCAATAACTTAGCTAAATCAATCATAAGGTGTTTAAAACTAGTTTCATAAAGAGATGCAAACTATGTAAAGTATTGGTAAGCGGTGGCAAGATCAAGGAAGAAATATAAAGTACAAGACCTAAGGGCCAGACCTAATGCCTCAGGGGCTCATCATAGATGGCCTTACCTACATAACTCGTAGAGACATCATAGTTCAGGTTTAACTTTAAAACCAATCTTTTAAAGGATGGTAGAAGTGGTATCAATCCTCTTTATCCAAAGGGTATCAATGGCATTTCTCTCTTCACTAGAGTTGAGGGTGCAGAAGTTCCTCTGTATTGTTTGGATATACCACTCAATTTCTATACCAAATCGATGTAGAGAAACCTTCTGTACCCCTTATTCAATTGAATATAGAGGACATTGATCCCATTTTGATAAAGTCTTCAAGAAAGATAGATGGTATCCTACCATTTCTACTTGACAAGCATTACCAAGGGAAAAAGAGACCATAATTGTACCATTGAATTTCTACCCATCACTGTCTTCTAACACCATATGGAATGTGATGTGTTTATAGAAGAGATCATATAGACCTGTCTAGTGATCATATTGTGTTAAAGGTGGCGCTTGATGCTACTGCAATGACTATAGACATTATATTTTGCATCACTACCTGACGTCGTTGAAGCTGCATCAGACTCCACCTTCATCACAATATGATCACTAAACAGGCTTGTATGTCTTCTACTTTTAAGATGGGTTGTTTCCATTCTTGTTTTATGAAGTTGGGTGATCCTTGCCAATGTCTCTAGGGTTGAATCCAGTATGCTCCTGTATGATCTAGAACCTGCAAGGAAGGAAAAGATGGGGTTAGATCCAAAGGATCTAAGCAATGCTTGGCACCCTATGACTAATTCTCATCCACAATTATGCATGTGCATAGTCAAGCCATACACTTCTAAAAGGAACAAGGATAAAATTTACAAAAACCCATCAAAGATATAGAAAATCATAAAAAATTCATAAACAACAATAAGTTCATTTTGTTTAGTTGATTATTTTGTTAATTCATACTAATTATAATTCCAATAAAAAGAAACATACTAATGTCGGCCATGAAAAATATATACACTCAATGGGGTCCACCTAAGGAGATAAAGGGGGGCCAAATGCATCACAACATGTTTCCCACAAATAATTTAATCAAAGCACAAGCACTCCAACACTTTCCAAAGTTGGTGCCAGATGTAATGTGTAGCCAAGCATAGGAACACATTAACCAGTCAGCCCAAAGATAACATTTGATGCACATAAATTTGTGAAAATAATAAAACACCATGAAAAGATTCATATAAACCTCTTAACTCTTCCTCAAAAATATATTCAAACTAATAATTCATAAATCAAATCACTGCAATCAATTAATTCGCCCAAAGACGAACATAGACTACAATAACACACTCTAAACAACATAAGTTCACTTGCAGAGAAAACCAACATAAGATATTTGAACTTGAAAACTACACAAACATTGGGAATATTATTTTAGAATGTAAGAAGCACAACACTTTTCATCTATCAAGGATGGATAGTGAAATAAAGAACATACTATTAAATGGGATTCACCTCAAGCACTACTTCTAAGGTATGATCAAGCTTTGTACATATAAAAGAAATTTGTAGATGGTAAATAAGTGCTATGAAACAATAGATTAGTTGCATTTTTCATTTCCCTAAGTGTTGGTTACATGTTTATTTTGTTATTTCTACGTTTTGGTAGAGCTGGAGGTGAGATGTAGCTAGTATAATGAACTAAGTTGTTGTTTCTCTCTTCTAGTTTGTCAAGTAGTATATATGAACGCATCTAGAAAATGAAACTACAACCTATTGGGATTGAGACAAACCTTATAAAACAACAACAGCTAAGAAGGATTGCTTTCCAATAGCTACTGAATACAGGGTCCTCCAACCATTGTCATCATGATAACATTCAACATACACTCACAAAAACTAATAGTTAAATCACAAACCTCATATTTTTTCTTCCTCAGCTTCTCAAGGAATGAATAATTATCAAGTTTATCCTTATTAGTACCAGTAATGTATTAAATATCTTTTTGGTCCTTCTTCATTCTTGATATGTTCTAGTCGAGCGATGTAAGTTTATGGCTAGATTTTGTGCTATTAAAATAGATAGAGAATACCAGTATAAATGAGTAGCATGAAAATTTTAATGATTGGAAATATATAGCAACACCTTAGTAAGTTACTCATCCACAATCAAGAAAACAAATCATATTCTTTCAAAATGGGTAATAGCAGTCACCTTTGAAATCTTAGAAGCTTTGTAAGCCTATTTCTATTTGATGCATCCTTGATTATACCTAACTTGATAGATTTTCCAAACTCGTTCCAGAATTTGGTGTACTTGCCCTTTTTCTCTGAATCTATTTCTGAGTCATCAAATGCATTAAATATATCCTTTATTACATCAGCATTCAATGACTTCCTAGATAGAGCAGTTCAATGACTACAATAAGTGTATTTCCACCTGTTGCCCAAGCCTATAGAAATGTGAAATTGTGAATAATTGCATATGTCTTAACTTGATTTCAAATGATGTGTCTATCTATCCATATGCTTGTAGTTTTGACCAAATTGTTGCTTTACTAAGGAAAACTATCATCTGAAGTTGACAATCTAATAGTAATACTACAAATCATTTTGTCCAAGTATGAGTGCTAACATTATTAAAAACCAAAAAAATCAGGACTGTTAAATGATTTTGCATTCAAAACATTATGGCTTAAAATCATTCTGATGTCTTATCAATGCTCTTCAAGTCTATTGTTAAAGACCCTTTTATTATCATCCTAGCAGACGCATTCACAATATTCTAAAAATAGACTAACCAAAATTTAAAGTTGCAGTTCACAAACCTTTGAAAGTGAATGGTAGAAGTTGGAATATTCTTCATTAGTAACCTTTGGATTCTGAAGCCAGACTGCTTTGACATCATTTAGAAGCTCCCACTCATATGTCATTTCCTTAATACTTTTAGGCTTAGGCTCTGGATGTAAGTGGTACAGGCAAAAAAGAAGCATAAGAATAATATAAAAAAATTCCTATTTTCCACACCATCTGATGGTCAACAAACTAACAAAAAATAACTGTAAGGAACCAGAGTTTAAAAAAATATTCACTTGTATTTGGTTGACAAAATAATTAGGAGGATTTATTAGGCATAAAAATATCATACTAGATTCATTTTCCTCATCTGATTCTTCTTCAGAGCTTTCATGTGCGAGAAGAGAATAAGGAGTTAATCAATCTAATCAAATTGATATGAAAATCCATATAATCACATTATATTTTCTCTACTACAAGCTAAAATTGATATAAAAATCCATATAATCACATTATATTTTCTCTACTACAAGCTAAAACTTCACAAATTTTATGCTAAGATAAACCTATGTTTGTTGTCAAAACTAGCATAGGCGTCATAACAACACAAATTTAAACTTCTATGAAGACTTCTTTTATTTTTCCATAGTTTTCAAAAATTCAAGTAAAAACAAATTAATTTTACTATATATTTAAGTTCACAGTTTAACAACATTTTTACTTACTCTTATTTTTACAATTTCAAGGAAAATGTTACCAAAGTTGAATGCATAAACTTCGCGCACAATTCAAATGTAGAAGATTTCCTTACCTGCAATTCCTAGTAGTGGAAACTTATGTAAGACATGGGATATTGCCACATGGGCTTTGGAATATCCTTTGGAAGCCTAAAATATCCTAATACCAGTATTCTTTATGAATGTTATGTGAAAAATACATATTGTTAACATATATTACTACTCTATGTGAGGAAATGGGAGTCCAAAGGAACTAATTTAACACTTCACCTACTCAAAAACACAAACCAATGAAATAATTTAGATTAGGCCAAGAGAGGTTGATGCATTCAAGAAGAGAATACTTACACAAAATGAAGTCAAATCATACCAGACAAGTTGACTATTGGCCCTTCCAATTTGTTATTTGATAGTTGCATGACAATGACACATTCAAAATTCACTTATGAGCAAAGGCCTAGAATGAATGAAATTGATTAAATAATGAAGTTATGTTAGTTTGAGCTTCACTTGGTTTAGACAATAATTTAATATTCTCTACTTAACAAGGCCAACCACGTGAATGTGGAAGATCATCTGGCCTCACCCCTCTCCCCCTAACATCAATATAAATTCCCCATTAACATCTAATTACACACTTTATTCATCCATTTATGAACTATAACATTCAATCAATACAATCACATAACATTAATTAATATGATATAACATTCATTAATACACAACACTAATCAAGAATTCATTAACACATAATCATATTCATTAACATGACATAAAATTCAATATTAATATGCAACATTCATAGATAATTACTTAAAACAATGTTCTTTCATTATCCAACAAAGTTCATCAAACAATTTTTATCAAAGAGCATTTTTAAGAAATCATTTCTTTTTTGGGTTTTTCTTAGGTTTCTTAAGGAAAGGCTGAGAGAAGCATCAATATCTTCCTCCTTCTCTTGTGGGTGTGATCTCAAATTATGATGATTCCTCATGTTTTGAGGAGCATGAGGTTGTTGCACTAAAGGGGGGCCTGCTACAATAACAAGTAAATGGGTTAAATCAAGGAAGAACTCAAATGTACAAGACCTAAGGGCCAGACCTAATGCCTCAGAGGCTCATCATAGATGGTCTTTCCTACGTAACTCGCAGAGACATCATAGTTCAAGTTTATCTTTAAAACCAGTCTTTTAAAGGATGGTAGAAGTGGTTACGCAACCCCTTTCTAGGGTAGAGTCCCCAGACAGTGTCTCCATCGACTGCCACCCACTTAGGTGAACAAGGATGAGATCCTGATTATATTCTACCTACAAATAAGTTATACGTAGACCTCCTAATAAGGTTACCCACCCAATGGTTCATAAATATGATGGAGAACCAATTCTTCTTAGACATTAAGGTCAATCATAATTAGATTTATATAAGTCACATGATACATATGCTAAAGATTGCATAGTAGACAATAAAAAATTAGAGCTACATACAACTAAATACATCATGACATGGTAGTAATGAATAACCCACCCTTAAAGAGAGAGATATGGTAGTTTTTCAATGTAGAAAGTGGAAGTTGTTATTGGTCAATATAGATCAATTGGGTCCACTACAACCTCATGAGATTGAGATTGTGTTAAGGCTATGATAAGGAACGCACACATGTCTGTGGTGGGATAGAGCATCTATGATCCCTTGGACATTTTTTTTAAGTAGTAATGGTATGATATCATATTTATGTTTTGAAGCTTCTTTATCCAAAGGGTATCAATGGCATTTCTCTCTTCACTGAAATCGAGGGTGCAAAAGATGATTTACATCGTTTGGGTATACCACTCAATTTCTCTACCCAATGGATGCAAAGAAACCTTCTGCACCCCTTATTCAATTGAAGATAAAGGACATTGATCCCTTTTTGATAAAGAGTATTCAAGAAAGATAGTATAGAAGAGGAAATTGATCCTACTATTTCTACTTGAAAATAATTCCCAAGGGAGAAAGAGAAACCAATGATTAGTATTCGACATTGAGAAGACCTAAAACAAAGTAACAATAATGAAAATAATGAATAAATATGCCAACATAATTAATAAGTGGGGAAAATACATTGATGCAAAAATAAAAAATACATTACAAATCCCAAGCTCATGGTCTTAATTAAATAAACAATGTATAAAACAATAAATGGTAACTACCTACAACTATATTTCATAAGGCATTGAAAAATAGTTTCGTAAAGAGATGAAAACTATGTAAAATATTGGTAAGGGGTGGCAAGATCAAGAAAGAGCTCAAAATTACAAGACCTAAGCACCATAACTAATGCCTCAGGGGCTCATCATATATGGCCTTGCCTATGTAACTTGCAGAGACATCGTAGTTCAGGTTTAAATTTAAAACCAGTCTTCTAAAGGATAGTAGAACTTTTAAACCCAACAGTTCGTAACTACAATGGAGAACCAATTCTTGCAAGATATTAAGGTAATATCCATGATCCCAAACCTACAAGATTTATAATTGTATGAGAGGAGATACATTTTACCTAATTCAATGACCGTGAGTAAAGGGCCACACTGACATTTCGATATTCCTAAAAAATTTCAGTGGCCACACTTACATTATTAACAGATATTATATAAGTCATTAACTAGCTACTATTTACACTAATAATTGATATGCCTTCCATGCTAGCATGTCAAATAGATCACTAATAACCCAAAGTCACACTTTACTAATGTCAACGATCCCTCCTAGAGTTGATACATCATAAATCATAAATAGGGTTAACTTTTTTAAAATGCTATAACTTTTTTCAATTTTTTTTTAATAAGGTTAATTTTTTATTTTGTTTAATTTTATATATAAAATCATAATGAAGTCATAAACAACAAAAATTTCACGAGTTTATCAAAATATGTTCAACGTATCTACATGAAATTCTAAAAAAGTTTCAGTATCGACAATAGCCCTCTGTTAATCACATTTATGCATATGGTCCCAACAAAGTAGTGCACAAACTACACAAAGAAGGCATCGCAGAAACATGATTTCTGCTTTCACCATTGAAGCAATCTCGGTGGCACTAGCTGCCTCTTGATCCTTGAACAAGTTGCACTCATTTCCTATATCAGGTATAGACGTAGATGGGGTAGATGTAAATGTGGTTTCATCGACCCACCAAAAGTACTAACATCCACTATTTCCCTACAATAACAAATCGACATCAGTTCTTCCTAAAATGATTACTTGTCACATTACTTTTAAACATAAAATATAATTCCATATCTAGACCATTTTCCTATTTGGGAAACCCCAAAATTGATGCCCATGATTACTTGTTGTGCATGATGTCTTCAACACACAAGGGCCAACACCACATTGACACATAGGCACATTGACCAAAGCCATCGACACTATGTCAATAAATATTGCACTGTCATTCCAACATATCATTGTGTTTAGTTGATTATCTTGTTCATTCATACTAATTATAATTTCAATAAAAATAAACATACTAATGTAGACAACATCTCAAATCAAATTACAAATGAGAAGCTTGGACAAGGTGGTTTTGGAACCGTATACAAGGTGAACCTCTATTCCCTGAAAGACATAGTGTTTCCATGGATTAGGAAATCTGTTTAAACAGACATAGAGAAGTCTTATTTTTTTTTATCTTTTAGGGAAGAAGTAAATATGGAAAGGAAATAGCAGTGAAAAAATGTCTAGTTTGCCTCACAATGTCCTTGATAGAGCCCAACTCCCTCCTCCCCTCAAATGTAAGTTCGAGTTGCTTTTTCAATGGGTGGAAGGTGATGCCCAATCAGGTTAGTCAACTATACCATCTAAGTTCTTGCAAGTGGCAGCAAAAGTTACTTTTCCAATACCTCAAGGGAACATCTAATGTTCAGGTTTGAATGGTCGCTACAAGCCTATGCAACAATCATGAAGGTGGCAATACTATATAAAGGGGCAATTGTCACCAAAAATTGTAATTGAAGATTAATGAACACCCTAAACATGCTCATACAATTGAATTTAGATTTCCATACTATATGTTTCATTGCATCCTTGT
>MU225682.1:4264150-4277607 GCA_018584345.1 Thuja plicata | reverse complement strand
TATATATATATGTTTATAATAATAACAATATAACTTATTTGATTATATCAATCAAATCAATGCTATTATTTTAACAGAACATTAACACTGCAATGCTTGGCAAAGACAACAAAGATAAAATATTGAAGCCCAGAGTAAATATGCAGCCACATAACCCAAGCCGTCCCAAAAGTTTTTTTTTTCTCTCAATTTCATTCAAGCTCACAAATAACATAGCTTTGTTTCCATCACAGAAATGCGTATTTTTGGATCACTTTTCCATCACAACTACTTTTTCGTAATAGCTACTTCAACATTCTGGTGCCAAATAACTTCTCAAATGAAACAAGCATATCAAATTATAGAATATCCTCAGAGGTGTTCTTAAGCATCAAATTAGTGATATATTCAAAGGTGTTCTAAAGCATCAAATTGATAAATTTAGATATGAACAGGCTAGTGTAAAAAAATGGTATGTGCAATTCTATTTATGGGGCACAACCATACTTATGGGGCACAGCCATACTTATGCCATAGTTGCACTAAAAGACATTTTATGGGATGCAATTGGCTCCAATCATCATCCTAAATATTTAGTAGCATCCAAGTGTGATCAAAGTTTGATTCCAATTCAATTTCAGTGCTTTCCACAAGTTGGATGAGTTATTAAATAATTAATTACTATTGCACTAATGTGATCTAATGTTGAGAAATCATAAACGGACTACTTAGTGTACTAGCTCATTAGAGAGGTAATGAAATGTATTAAAAGTTGTATGCTTAGTTAAAGGTGGCTTTTTGTATGAAACATTATTATTATTTCAAAATGAGTACAATTTTGAGGGGAAAAAATATTATAATTTTGAATTGTAAATCCCGCTGTAATGCCCCGCCAGGGAACTCAGGAGAACTCAACCTAAACATGACACTAAGTTTATGGAATAATTTTTTTTTCTTAAATTTTTACAAAAAATAATGATAACAATGTGGAAGCAATACAATGAAGTATATGACATACATGAAATACAACTCATAAATAGATAACATTTCTCGAGGGTTCCTTGGCGTAGAATTACTTAAGCATAATAATCTATGATTAACAATAATAAAGAACTAACATAAAGGTTACATAATCTAAATCCAATTACATACATCTCATAATAAAAGATTACATTTACATCTGATACCAAAGGTATACTACCTAATCAACATCCACTGCACAAGTCGCAGGGTATGTAATAATACATAATAACAATACAATGCATCCTCCAAAGGATGATAACCAATATACATATGGTACAAGTACACAACTCATGTAACTGATCAAGTCTCCAAAAGACTAGGAAGATGAAACTGCAACAAGGAACATCCAAGCATGAAGAAGAATCCGTCAGAATCTCAATGGTAATAAGAATCACTACCACCCGATTGCATGGAACCAAAGGTCCACTCCCACCGTGCTGAGGAGATAGTAATAGGCCCATCACATAGGGTATACAACAAGAATGCAAATAAGGTATACGTGACCTCATACTCAAATGCATAGGAAGATCCTAGAAGCACTCTAAACCATAACAAGGAACACTAAACAACACCAAAGGCACTGACACACGTAGGATAACCTAAGTTGTATATAGGAAGGTGTCATCATTTACATCTAACACTTGAGTTTTGTCCTAGAAATCCCTTAATGGATTTCGACACCCAAGTGACCATACACGGCATCAATGACCTTTCAAATAGACAAGATCACTAACGATGCTATACCCACACCCCGCAAGGCAGCAAGCATCATCTCATCCTCCATATTAGCCTATACTAGCGCTCAAGCATGGGTGATGCATTATCTTATTAGTTAATACTACAGCATCCTAATTAATTTATTATGTTATCACTCTTTACCACTACTTACAATAAGTGATCCTAGCAGCTACTTGTGGGCTCCGACACTTATTGCAAGCCACCTCCTACTATACAACTAGGTAACCTACCCTAGGTTCACAAAAGAGTATAATAAAGATACATCATAAATCAAATCACATCCTGCCCATTCATATGCACATAGGTTCTCAATAACCATAAAACATCCACAGTATCCTCACAAGACCAAACAACACATCATAACCAAACCAGGTTGGGTCTAAGAATATCAAGACTATGACTTCATCATAAATTACGAACTAACATTATAATAATGCCATGCAGAAAGTACAATCCCAAAACCTCTGGATTTATGTCCTAACAGTCATCTAGCCCAACAGACACCCGAAAGCATGATAACGTAAAAGAATACACAATTCATTTAATCATGCACCCAAAACACATCATAGTACAATAACTTCATATTCAGAATGCATTAAATTAAATACAATGTTAACATAGGGATAAACAAATTTATAATCCCCAATCATGCAAATTCGTTCATCCAATTAAAATTACTAGTCAGGAATAATTAAATCTTTAATGAAGTCACACAAAAGGTATAATATAGGAAAATTTATAAAATACCACGTACATAAATTAACCTATTTAAACAATTACTAATTTTGACTATAATTATATTAGTATGGAAATACAATTTATTGACATTAATATTAACTCCGTACTACTATTTTCACTTCCCATAATTAAGTAACTTCTTTTTGTGAAATTTCTCAAAATAAATCTCATTAATATTAATAATTAATTTCATTAAATAAATCCCTTTATATTAACGACTAGTTAATAATCACCTGTTCATAAAACCTTAAATAACATATCTATTAAACTAAGGTTTTAAAACATATTTAAAAAAAAACATTAAATAAATTTTATATATATATATATATATATATATTTAAATAAATTACAACATATTTAAAACTAATTTAAATATTAATAATAAACTAATTAATAAAAATTTAACTAAAACTAAAAATTAAATCATAAATTAAAAACCGAATCTAAAAAAAACTATTTTTAATAAACAAAAAGTGAATTAATATATGATTGGGGGGGGTCACGTCCCCACCCCACGTCCCAACCTCATGGGGTACCGCGGCCCAAGGCCTGCAGCCCCATTGTTAGTGGGTACCCTTGCGGGCCCACTATGCAGTGGGTACGCAGGTCCTTGGACCTGCGGCCCACAACACATGTGGTACCGCGTGCTACAGGGGGTTGCGATGGCCCCCGCCGCCCACTCCCCATAAACTATAATTTTTTTAAAAAATTTCTATATAAAATTTAAACAGTGCAAATTAAAATGAAATGAAACCATTTAAATTAATTTTTTTTTATGGGTTTATTTCTGAAAATGGAAATTAAAATAACATATATATATTTTGTCTTTTTCTAGGCTTTACAAATGACTGGTGTCTATTTTTCTAAAACTGTATTTTTTTTCCCAGGGAGGTCATTTTTCTCCTCTAATTAATTTTTTTATAGAAAATTGATTTTCTTCCAAAGGTTAATTTTTTCCTAAAGTAATATTTTTTCCCTCTCTATAGTTTCAACTATAAGGCTTTTAATTTTTTTTGTTTTCAAGGAGTTTAATAGAGAATTTATCCACGAAATTTGGCCAGCATAACATTACTAAGCTAAATAACCATTTTCTAAAATAATAAGCAAACTAGGGTTTCAAGAACACCCATTTAAACAAGAAATTCAATAACTCCTAATGGCTGAAATTTAATTAAACCAAACACAAAGGAGACAATATTTTTGTAAGATTTGAAACCATTAAGGGATCAAAACCCTACCTTAGATACAATGCAAGAACGGAAAGAATTTTGGCTTTGAAGATGATTAAACCTTGGATCTTCCAAGCATACACACAATCACGAATTTCACACAAACTTTTTCCAACATACATCCACAAGAATCCTCAAATCCTCCAAAACCAAAGAACACACAAAGCTTCTCCAAAAATGCTCCCAAAAACCTACTATCCCCAAATGAGAGAAGAATCCCCCTAAAGAGGATCAACTTCCCCTAATCATGTAAACCCTAATGACAACAAACTAGATAACTCCTAAAAGAACTCAACTCCCAAAATTGAAAGTAATTCTTTAATTATTAATTAAAATATCTAATTACTTGCACAACTCAACTTTGACTTAGTAACCCAAGTTGCATTTTGAATTCAAACTCTAAATTCACTAATGAACTTGCACATGAAATTATTAAAATATTAAATTAAATAAATTAAATATTTGAATCACAATAATCTATGCAACGTAATATTTAATTATCTAGTAAGACATAAAAGCATATTTACTCTAATATTCAATTACATACTAATATTCAATAATTGCATTTTTAATTAACTTTTCTATTAAACATAGGTATTTAATTTAATTTTCAATTAATTAAATACCCTATATTTAATAATTAATTGCAATAATATTCCATTAAATAAATAACATGATCAATCACACCAATAATCAAATCAAGCACGTGAAATCGAACACAAGCAAAAACAAACATGCTCAAGGAAAGGGATACACGAATTCCTATCAACTATACGAATTTGGTAAGGGTAGTCAAATGGATACTTGTCCACTAATTAGGACAATTAGGTTTAGGATAGGATTTGGACATAAAAACTATCTCCCCTCTCTTACCATTGAGATATTGTGATAGGGCATGCTCACTCCTACCAATTCAGGGAAGACGTAGCCCAGTACCTACAAACCTGTCATCACAAAGACGAACATACATGCATATATAATATGCAAAACAATGGTTGAGACTAGGTTATCGTGTGGATCTTTTCAAAGAAAGTAACTACGACTCTATCCCATACCATACCAAGAACCTCAAACAGTAATGCAAAACATACAATGACCCATGTGCATATAAATCTAGGGTCAGTATTGTTAGAAAATCATAATCAAAATGAAATCCTAACATATACATAAGCATCATTAAATAACCATAAATCACATATACACAGAAGATATAACATACTAACAATGGATCAATAACATACTGAAATGTAATACATAGATATCATCTAAATCAGCTGAATAAATCCACACATACATGAAAAGGCCTAAAAGAGTTTGGCATCCACAAACTAAAAAGAAAACTAAGAGGTGGGTATTACACCCTCCAAAAAGGCTATAAAAGGTGTTGGGGCTCATTTGTGCATATGTTGAAGATTTCTGTAACAAAATGTTGGTGGAATGAACTTGCAAGTACTCCCTAAAAATCATTTGAAGACCAAAACCTTCATTTGATTGCTAGTTTCAGACCGTGTCGTATTACAAGGATTTATTCTTACTGCACAAAATTGTGTTTACATTGTATTTCTAAGAGAACTAGATCTAGTGGTCAACTAATCCATTTTTCCAGACCTGATTTTATCCTTGAGAAAACGATACTTAATGGGGACACCATATACCTCGCACTCTATTAGAGAATCCACATTATTGGGACTGAGTAGGGTCAAACATTGACATAAGCAGCACCATTTCATTTTCCATATTATTGGGTTCCCATTTCAAACTCTACTGAGATAAGTAAGAAAATAGAGTTGTAGGATGAATTGTTGTACCCAGATCCATTGTTGGTTTCTCTTTTAAGATCCTTCTTCAAATGAAGATTTACAATAATAATGGCAGGGTTGTAATCACCTACAGTATTGTTTCCAATTATGTTGTTTCACCATTTGCAGTTTACTTGGAAGTACTTGCTATAGAGATAAACCAAGGTGAATCTTTACACTGTTCTTTTCGAGGGAGAGGACTGATTGTAGCCTATATAGCTCTACATTGTTTTACTACTATTTGTCTGATCAGCATCGAATGTTTGTTGATCATTTTATGTAACCTCCAATATATCACTATTTATCTCAGTACGAGCTTCAATGTGAATTTTTTAATATATTTAATTTGGAAGCGGGGGTGGTGGGGGATATGCTTTTAACTTTTCTAGTATAAGCACACTGGAATGTCCCTTTTGCTTTGAAATTTATATTTTTCTCTTGACCATGGCAAGTGACTTCTTTGACAAACCAAAACTAATCTCCCTACAGCTGAGGTAGAATTTATTGACTCTTACAGAGTAACATCTAGTGTCTTCTCATGAAAATTGCATGACCAAAACTATTTTGATAATCAGAGTCTGCAGTAGCTATACTTGTAGATAAACAAAAGGAAAGTGAGAGACACATACTCCCTAAAATATAGACTTATACTCCTTTAAATATTTCATTATGTTTAGAATATTATTTCTATAGATATTTGACATTATATTATTATTGAAAATAGTTGTCTCAAAGTTGTAATAATTCAAAGCATTTAGAAAATATTTTTTAAGAGTTTGTGCTAATAATGTATACAGTTGTTGTTTTATATGACTCAATTCTAGTTCAAAAGTTCTCAAATGTAAAAATCTCAAAGTATGTACCCATTCAAGGTGTATGAATATCTGCACTAGCAATAAGTTTTTTGTGTTCAATAGATGTACTTAAATGTTCTAAGGATGTACTTAAATGTTCTAAGGTGTAAAAGGTTTTGATATTCAGGAACAGGAAAATTTATGTATTTAGAAGACTCTTGTTTGGATGTTTTGATGATTAAATTGTTGACAGGTGAACTGTTTCATGCCTCATATTTCACATACTTGAAGATATTGTGATATGATCGACTTTGTGCCATATGAATTGAATTTTCTATTTCTCCTTGACCTTAATACATTCTCATTTCTAGTCCAAATCATCATCATGTTGTAGAGTCTAGCAATTTAAGGAAGAAACTTAGTTGTCTCAGATTGGGACGGTTATTTAAAGCATTTGGTAGATTTAATCTTGCAGCTAAATGGTGTCTAGATCATATTCAAACTTTTTGGACCTGCCTTCAGGTGAGTCTCTGAGCTTTGTCATCACAATAAACATATGAGTTAGCCACTGAACCTTGCCAGCACAAGATCTTAAAAAACACCTTGTGGTTTGAATTTATTATTTTATTTTTTCAAATAGATACATGTGGATAGGATTTGAAAATGTGGCTTGTAAATATTGAGGTTTTGAATTACTTAGCTTTTGTCTTGAGATTATCTTTATAAATATGTTAGTATCAACTCTTGGATATGTTGCATTGACATTTTATTCAAAAATTCTAGTTTCTAGATTTATATCACACAAAATCAAAGATTCTTAGAACCTTTCCACCCACAATTACATTATAAGATTTAAATCATTCAAATATGGTAATAGAAAATGATACTAAGTGGAAATTCTATGGAGGAACAAAGACTATGTGTTAACGGTTAGAAACCTAGCCCAGAAAATCAAACATATAACCCTAGAAACAATCTTCTACAGAAATAGTAAGAAATTCCACTTACTATAAATTCAGTCTATGGTAATAACTTGAAATATTTTCAAATTTCACTATATGAATTTGACTGATGAAAACTTCTTCAAGCTATACATAAATAATCAAATCAATTTCAACAAATAGAAAAGCTCTCAGAAACTATATGCAATGTAAAACGAGAATTACCTTTAGATTTTGGGAAATGAAGTTGGTTATCGATATGTTTTCTTATACACAGTTGTTATTCAAGTATGCCATGTCACTTTTTTTTCTAAGAAACTATACGCTTTTTGTTAAGAATGACAATAATATTTCAATGAAAATCCCCATTTTCTCACCTTTTTCAAGAACATCCCCAAACTGATTGTTGTGATCATTGTATTCATTTGTCCTTAGACCAATATAATAAAATGGAAATTGAGGTCTTCAAGAACAGGTGGGATGCACATATAAATTATCGAGAAATGATAGAAATTACTCAGTCTCAGGTCTCTGACTTCAATTATGAGAAAACACAGTAGTGCATGGAGGCAAGCTAGTTCACACATGAAAACAGAAACATAAATAAAAACAAAGCCCTTGATTTTAAAATAGCTGATATATAAAACTTGATTAAAAATCTAGCTAGGAAACCCTAACACTGAGAATGCAATGTCGTTTCCTCTAGAGTTTTTAAGGAAACATACCAGTATTGCTCATGAATCCCTTCCAGTATTTAGACAATGCACAATGCTCATGAAGCCCTTCCTCCCACCTGTGATCCGACTAAGACAGAATGAAGTGAGTTTGATCAGTTTTTTTTTTTTGTTTACATCCCCATTTTAATTAGTTGCATTTTTCATTTCCCTAAGTGTTGATTACATGTTTATTTTGTTATTTCTAAGTTTTGATAGAGCTGGAGGTGAGATGTGGCTAGTATAATGAACTAAGTTGTTGTTTATCTCTTCTAGTTTGTCAAGTAGTATATATGACTCATGGTAGTGAGTATGTTTGTTCAATATCAAAATAAATACACATGTATCAACTGAATTAGAAGAGGTTTCAATCTAAAAGTGTGTTGTAATAGTTAATAGGAATGTCTTTTGAAAAGTTTTATGAAGTATTAATTAATTTGTGCCCAAAGGATAGTATAGGCAGCTGGTTAGATATTCTTAGTAGGCAAGCATCACACAGATGTTTGCTAGAAATGTTACCCTTTTTATTTTCCATCTTAAAAAAGTGAAGATGGTTAGGTTTTATAGTTTTAAGGGGTTCTTATTCAAAACTTTGTTAATCAGGTAAAGGTTTTCAACCCTGCATCAGACATGCCATCGTAGTCCAGCCAGGTCAAGGTGTCCATCCTTGCATCATACATGTCATCGTAGTCCAACCAGGGAGATATAAACATTATTCATAATAGTGAATCTTTATGATTCACTATTACAAAATTTCCTCAATGGGACTATGGTGATATGGGTGATGCAATCACCCTGACATAATTAGCAAGATTCCAAAATAAAGACTTGCAAGGACAGTGCTACATATAGCTACGAGATCAATAAATAGATATCTGAGATAGAGAATCGATAAGTGCATGAAAGAGTTTCAAATTTCAAAGGACAACAAGTATGTATCAAGGGTGTCCTTTCTTGCAAGTTACATAAATTCATTCAATGATACTTTTTTTTAAGAAATCTCATGTACATTATTTAGGATAGTGGCAATGTTTAGATCAGATGTCAACATTAAGGTACTATTTTCAACATTTCAATGATAGTAAGGAAGAAGAAAGAAGAATATTCATTTATTGATAAATCATAGTCATATGTTTGAGGAAAAATGATTCTTAGGTTAGCTTATAGGGTGAGAAATGGTAGTGAAAATTCTATGCAGGAACAAAGACTATGTGTTAACGGTTAAAAACCTAGACCAAAAATTTAAACATATAACCCTAGAAACAATCTTATATAGAAATAGTAAGAAATTCCATTTACTATAAATTCAGTTTATGGTAATAACTTGAAATCTTTTCAAATTTCACTATATGAATCTGACTAACGAAAATATTTTCAAGCTATACATAAATAATCAAATCAATTTCAACAAATAGAAAAGCTCTCAAAAACTATATGCATTGTAAAAAAACAATTACCTTTAGATTTTGGGAAATGAAGTTGGTTGTCGATATGTTTTCTTATACACAATTGTTATTCAAGTATGCCATGTCACTTTTTTTTCTAAGAAACTATACGCTTTTTGTTAAGAATGACAATAAGATTTCAATGAAAATCCTCATTTTCTCACCTATTTTAGGAACATCCCCAAACTAATTATTGTGATCATTATATTCATTTTTCCTTAGACCAATATAAGAAAATGGAAATTGAGGTCTTCAATAACAGGTGGGATGCACATATAAATTATCGGGAAATGAAAACATAAACATAAATAAAAACAAAGCCCTCAATTTTAAAATAGTTGGTAGATAAACTGGATTACAAATATAGATAGGAAACCCTAACACTGAGAATGTAATGTTGTTTCCTCTAGATTTTTTAAGGAAAAATACCAGTATTGCTCATGAAGCCCTTCCAATATTAGGACAATGCACAATGCTCATGAAGCCCTTCTAGTATTCAAACGATGCACAATGCTCATGAAGCCCTTCCTCCTGCCCACGATCCTGCTAAGACAAAATGAAGTGAGTTTGATCACTTTTCTTTCTTTTTTTTTGTTTACATCCTTATTTGGTCAAAATTTTGACAATAAACTTAACTAAAGTTGAAATTACAACCTTTTTAGGACATAAACAAAAAAAAAGTGAACATCACAAGCCAAAAATGGCCTTTGGTCGAAAATGAAGGTCGAAAATGAGACCCAAATGTATTAGTGGCTTGATGTTGAAGGTGTAAGCCTACAATTACTCCACCCATTTCATGTGTTTGTGACTGAGCTTGTCTTGGGAGTTCAAAAAACTAAGTACTTGGTTGTCTGAATACACCACAAATTCTTAAGGAAGCAAATAGTGCCTCCATTTCCTTAGTGCTTGGACTAGAGAATACATCTCTAAGTCATAGGAAGATTAATTCCTATTTGCATCACTGAGATTCTCACTATGAAAAGACACTTGCCTTCCTTCTTGGCTTAATATAGCCCCTATAGCAACATTGCTAGAATCACACTCAACTGTGAAGAGTCTCTCAAAACTTGGGAGAGTTAAGATAGGTTGAGTGGCTACCTTTTTCTTCAACAAATCAAACCCCTAGTTAGCTTGTTCATTCCACACAAACATGATTCTCATCCCACCTTTTATGGTATCTAACATGGGAACACAGATAGCACTAAACTTCTTGATGAATTTCCTATAGTATTGAGCTAAGCCGTGAAAGCTTCTCACCTCTGTTGCAATTTTTGGGGTAGGCCAATTTATGATGGCTTCTACCTTGCTTGGATCCATCTTAAGATTCCCTTAAGACAACACAAAACCAAGATACACTATCTCCTTCTTCAAGAACTCACACTTATCTAGATTGATCATTAGCTTTTCTTCATGCAGTCTCGTAAACACAATTTGCAAATTCCTTAAATGTTCTTCTTTAGCCTTGCTAAAAACTAAGATATCATCCAAATATACCACAACAAACTTACCAATGTAGTCTTTTAGTACTTTTTTCATAAGCCTCATGATTTTGGATGGGGAATTTGATAGTCCAAATGGCATTACAAGCCACTCATACAAACCTTGTGTAGTTTTGAAGGCATTATTCCATTCATCTCCCTCCTTGACCCTAATTTGATGATAACCACTCTTTAGGTCAATCTTAGTAAAGTACTTTGCCCCTCCTAAATAGTCCATTAGGTCTTCTATCTTTAGGATAGGGAATTGGTAACTAATGGTTATTCTATTCATAGCTCTAGAATTAGTGCATAATCTCCAAGTTCCTCCCTTTTTGGGTTCTTGGACAGTGGGAAATTCACATGGGCTTATACTTTTTCTAATGAGGCCTAGTTTAGGAGTTCTTGGATTTGCTTGGCAATTTCCTCATTTTGTTGAGGGGTCATCTTATAAGAAGCTTTATTAGGTAGGGTGGCTCTTGGGATAAATTTAATTTGGTGACTAATATCTCTCTTTGGGGGTAGGGTAGTTGGTTTCCCATCATAGACAATGTCTCGTACTCTTTTAGCAATTCTTTCACTTCTATAGGAATCTGTCTTCTTTACTGTCATCTTTGCATTTTCTTCCTTTGGCTTCAAATAATGCATAGCCTAATCCCTCTCCTTCTTCTAAAGCTTCTAAGAACTCTTTTTCACTTACTAAGAGTACATTAGGGCCTATGGGCTTGACTTCTTCTTCTTCTAGCAGTGACTAGATTTTGAAAGTCACACCATCTTTCTTGAAACAATATGCATTCTTGGCTCTATCATGCATGGCTTGTCTGTCAAATTTTCATGGCCTTCCTAGTAAGAGGTGACATGCATCCATAGGTAGGACACAACATGGTACCTTATCTTTGTACCTTCCAATAGATAAATCCACCCATGCTTGTTCATTCACAAGGACATGTTGTCCTTTGTTCAACCAATTAAACTTTTATGGATTTCTATGTGGAATCCTCTTCATTTTCAGCTTGCTAACTACCTCCTCTGATTCAATATTTTCATTTGACCCTGAGTCAGTGATGATTTTACACACTTTACCCATCATTTTTCACTTCACTCTTAATAGTGATCTTCTCTGGCTTGGTTCTTCTCTCACTGGTTCTTTAATCATTTTTCTTCTTATCATTAAATTGTCTCCCTCTTCTAACTCTAAGGGTACTTCAGGGTGTTTTTTACCACCACTATATTATTCTTGAACAAAATTGACTCTCTTTTCACTCCCTTGGGAAGTAGAGCCTTTCTCTGGACACCTATAGGCAGGGTGTCCCATTTGGTTGCAATGATAGCACTTCATTGTTGAAAAATAGGAACATCTTCCTTAGTTGTTGTTCCTTCCTCTCCAATTACTATTAGAGCCTCTTCCTCTATTTAAGCCTCCTCTATTTGAGCTTCCCTCTTGTTTTTTATTCAATTTAGTCTCTCCTTGAGTCTTTGGTTCTGAACTTCTACCACCATATACACTTCCTTTGCCTCTTCCATCTGTTCCTCTTCCTCTGCCTCTAGTATTTCTTGAGTCTTGTTTCTTTTTCAACTTTTCTTCCACCTTAACTACAAGTTGGTGGCACCTTTGAACTATGTTAGGGGTTAATAGACTCAATTCATCTTGAATATTCCACCTTAAACCATTGAGGTATTTAGATACCTTCACACTTCTTCTTCTGCAACTCTTAACCTCATGCACAACCTTTGAAACTCCTCAGTGTAATATTTGACATCTAATTCTTTTTGTCTTAAACTTTTTCTTTTCTTATGTAACTAAATTTCATAATTTTCTAGCACATATGCCTCTTTGATTTTAGCTATCATAGCTTTCCAAGTGGCAATGTGTTTCTTTCCTTCTTTCTCCCACTCATCTTGGATGAATTTCCACAAAGTGAGTGTAGAACCTCTAAGCCTTTCTTTTGCCACTTTTTCCACCTTTACCTTTTGGTCTTCTGTTATCCCATCACAGTCAAAATGGTTTTCAAGTCCTTCAATCCAATCTAGGACTACTTTTGATTCTATTTTCCCATGAAAGATTGGAATTCCCTCCAATTGCTTTCCACTTAAGGCTTTCAATACTTTCAAGAAGGGTTCTTCATGTTAGTAATAACTGAGAGGGGGGGTGAATCAGTGGCCTCAAAATTTATCCTTTAAACTTTAATCCAAAAATTATTACACCTCAGATTATTAAGTCCCTACAAGATGTATGCCTTTGAAATAATTGAAACAATTTACTGTCTGTCGGTTTACCTTGTCTATCCTTATTCTCCTTGATTACCGATAAGCAATAAAACTCATTTACCGATACTTAGTAAATATGCAGAGTATACCAATCAGTCCATAAATGCATATATGAAATGTAATACAATAAAGTGATAAACCATACACAAATAACACAAGAATTTCTAACATGGAAACCCTGTTAAGGGAAAAACCACTGGGACCGGTACCCCAAATTTTCACTCTTCTAAAGTGAGCCATGTTAGGAGCCAACCCTGTTAAAGGTTACAAACACATGGTTAAGTGCGACCTTGTTAGAGGATTTTTATACATAGG
>MU225682.1:4220993-4259416 GCA_018584345.1 Thuja plicata | reverse complement strand
CATTCTTACTGTACCACCTTTATAGTATTCAAAAGTATTAAACTTTTCTTTGTCACCGGTCATATGGTGAGTGCAGCCACTATCTATAATCTAGATATCATTCTTACTAATTTTAGATATGAGTGTATTTTCTTCATACCTTTCATCTTCATCTGAATCATCCTTCATAGCTACAAATACTATCTCAATATCATCATTCCTTCTTTCCTTTGTCCTTGTAATCTCAGGTATCACTTCTTTCTGATCGTCAATAACCTCTGTAATCTTTGTTATCACCTCTGTCAAATTTCTTCTCAAAAGATCTTCTATCACTTCTGTCATCTTTTCTTTTGTTAGGACATCTTGCAGAAAAGTTTCCAATCTCTTTACAATTGAAACATACAAGTGGTAACTTGCCTTTGTATTTACCTTTGCCTCTTAGCATTCTTCTCACCATGAGTGCTTCAATTTCATCTAGATCTTCTTCTTCACTTTCACTTTCACTGTCTCTTCTAGATGAGTGTCTCTTACTAGATTTTCTTATTCTCATAGAAGACTTGAATGCAGACTCTAAACATGGTAAGACACTATTATCAAAGTTATTCATCTCAAATGAAATCAGTCTACCAATCAGGCTATCAAGAGTGACTGTATTATTTGCTACTGCTCTCATTTCTTGAATAGCGGAGACTCTAATAGAATATATGGGAAATAAGGTTCTTAATATTTTACTTACCATTGTCTCCTCTTCAAGTGTACCTCCAATGCCTCGTATAGCATTGACTACTTCTTTTATTCTTGTGTTGTACTGAGTGATGTTTTCACCTTCTTTCATTCTAAGATCATCAAAATTTCCTCTAAGGATTTCTACCTTGGCTCTCAGAACATTTGTATCACCTCCATGTACAAGCTTCAACTTGTCCCACATTGTCTTTGCATTTTTCCAATCTTTGACATCCTTAAATTTAGCATCAGAGAGTGAGGTTGAAAGCTCTATAACCATGCAGTTATGTTCATGCTTTACTCTTAATTGATCTACCATCAATGGTCCTATAGGCAACACATATTCATTATCTAAGTATTCATTAATATCATTGCCAATACCTGATAAGTGAAGCTTTATCCTACTTTTCCATGAAGCAAAGTTGTCTTTGTTCAACTTGGGCACATCTTCTCTGTTCATCTTGTGATATTTTACTTAGGTGTTGAAACCTTCCTTTTGAGCACACAAGCTCTGATACCAATTATTAGTAATAACTAAGAGGGGGGGATGAAACAGTGGCCTCAAAAATTTATCCTTTAAACCTTAATCCACCAATTATTACACCTCAGATTATTAAGTCCCTACAAGATGTATGCCTTGAAATACTTGAAATAATTAACTGTCTGTCAGTTTACCTTGTGTGTCCTTATTCTCCTTGATTACCGATAAGTAGTAAAACTCATTTACTAATACTTAGTAAATATTTAGAGTATACCAGTCAATCCATAAATGCATATATGAAATGTAAAATAATAAAGTGATAAACCATACATACATAACACAAGGATTTTAATGTGGAAACTCTGTTAAGGGAAAAACCACTGGGACCGGTACCCCAAATTTTCACTCTTCTGAAGTGAGCCCTATTAGGAGCCAACCCTATTAAAGGTTACAAACACATGGTTAAGTGTGACCTTGTTAGAGGATTTTTAAACATAGGTTGTCACTAAGTATCTAGCATCTACGCTACCATCCTTGAATCAGCCTCTAGACTGTCAATAGGCTTTATGCTAATCTTACTACCATCCTTGAATCAGCCTCCTTCTTCGACTGTCAATAGGCTTTAGGTAAGACCAATGCTACTATCATGAGTCAACCTTTTTGGTAATCTTTTAGGATATACCTCAATTATAAAAGACTGTTAAGTCTTGCTCTGTCAAGAGACTTAATGTTTCAATGGTTAAACTGAAACACAATGACCTATTTCTAATGCAACTTGAATTGTAGATATTTAGATCTATTTATGTACAATACCTCTCTAATCAATGTATCAATTTAGTTCCTTTGTACTTCACACTTTCTACTCTGTGATGTTAAGCTTCACTGTTCGTCGGTGTCTAGAGAATTCTTTAGCTCTCCCTTAGCTTGATTGATCAGGACTTTATGAAGTTTATCCTTCACCAGTTTCTCTTTAGCATCTTCTATCAATTGACTCCCCCATGTATCTGAGTGCTTGTGGAAATGAAATATGATTGTCTCTTATATAGACATGATATTCCTTAATTCTTGGTTCTTGATTCTTGATTCTTGGCGTGAAAAACAATCCAACCAAATTGATTTATGGCTTTAACTCCTGATTTATCTCGTAGTTATCTTCTTGCCAACTGTATAAATCAATCACTTTAACTGTGGTCGAATAAAAAAAATAAAATGACCAATTAAGTCTATTTTTAAGCTCTGCCAACTAGATATTTTGTCATTTTCTGATCTCTCTATTCTGTCAGTAAATTCTATAGTTCGTCATCGGTGACAACTGCCAGTTCCATCGGTGCAACTTTAGTTAGCTTTAGGATCTCCATCCATCAGGCATCATTGGATCTTGCTCATCGGGAAACACATTTTTCATCTTGTCAGGCATCCTATGATTTTGCTTCATTGGGAAACACTATCTTCTGCTCATTGGGTATAATTGTGACTTTATCTCTATCTTTACCGGTGGTGTGCACTCCGTCGGTGTTGTCTGTCACTTAGTGAATACTTGACTTTTATGCATTGCTGAAAGCATAGCCTATGTTCCATTGATTCTTTGAATTCTTTGGCATTATGTATATGACCATACAGATGATATCAATTTGACATCAATGACAATACAAACCATTAACTGATTTAATGTCTTGCATCATCTTCAACTTAACATTATCAAACATTCAATCAATTACATGTCATCACTTCGGTGAGTACAGGGTCTGGTTCAAGGACCTCATCATTTATAGATATCTCTTTACTCTAGCCTTCAAATTTATCCTTTACTTCCTCAGTATTCTCTTCCACTTGATCCAATCAATTCTCTAATTGGGCCAATCTATCTCTGAGAAACATACTCTCTTCTTCTTTCTCATCCACTTTCTTTGTAAGTTCTACATTGTCTTAGCTCTTTTTCTTGTAGAATCGATTATAACAACAATAAATGCTAGACTCTCTTGTACCCAAGTTAGATTATCATAGGAAAAAGGCTAATTAACAAGGATGAAAAATCTTTCTATACTTTGGGCTCCACATACCCAGGCGGGTGCACCTTTGAAAGAATATTATCTTTCAACAGTTTTTCTTAACAGTGGATTAAGGATTGGTGATCCTTCTTCTTTTTATGCCACTAGGCTTAGGAAGGCTAACCTATTGATTCACTCTTCAAGGAATCACTAAGATGAATTATAATGAATACAATTAACTAGACATGTACATGAAATAGTAGAAATATAAAGATTGATTAAATTTGAATTGATGATAACAACCAATTGTCAGCATTTTGACCAGTGCCTAATCATGGGTGATAGAGTCAAAATAGAGCATACATATATTAAAGATAATCAATGGAAATACTAATGAAGCATGGATAAAATGCCTTACAAACAATCCTCTCATCCTCACACCCCTATATCAAATCCCTACATAAACCCTAACCCTTTGCAATTATCTGCAAGATTTAAAACTCTCCTTGAAAGCAACTCACAGACAAGAACATAGCCACTTTATAACTAGTATACTCAAAATGCCTTACAAATTGAACATACAAGAATTAATAGAAAATGAAAGAAGACATCATTGATATCAAAATGGAGATTCCATTGTATTTTATTCATGTAAATTTGATATCAGTACATTCAAAGACTCAAAACCGATATTCAGACCCAATTTAGTAATCTGCCTTGTAGTCTTATTTTACCATCCCTTTTACAATATTAGAACTTGATACTTATAGATAGCCACAGTCATCTTGAAATAATTTTGGAAAATAAGGATGCAACAACCTAAAGATGACTAGGCTATTGGACAAAATACAATTTACAGATGAGACAAAATTTCAGGCGGATGGGGGTAACAAATCTTTGCTATTAGCCATGTAATATTTTGTCCTTTGACCGCCTGAATGCTTGAAGTTGCTCTGAGGTGGCTGGGTCCTTTTCATCTAGAAATTGTTCTCTAGTTTGTGTAGAGGCCCCAATATTTTATTTGTTCAAACTGCTCAACCTCTTTGGTGTTAGCTTTCTCCTTTATGTTTATTGTCTCATACTACCGGGGTGACTATTCCATACTTGCTAATCTATGTGGTGAACACCTCATCACTTGACCAAGTGAAACTGAGGACCTCATCTCTCTAGCTATTGAAATCTTCCCAGTTGTCATTAGCTTTCTCAATTTCTACCTCCCAGGATTCAAAAAATGCCTTGGCTTTATTCAAAATATCAATAGTTAGCACAAACCAGCCAGTATTTGCCAATGTAACAATACTTTTTGTCCTGCTGGTTAGTGCTTCATTCAATTGTCTTAGCCATAAGGCTTCATTATTTATGTTCCCATATTATTTTATTATATATTGTGAGAAATTTTTAGCTCCAGGGCATATTCCATAGGCCTTAAAAGCCTCATCATTTCATTGTGGACCCTAGCATTGTAGTTACTCAGCAGTGACTTGAGTCTAGTTGCAAAAACCTTATCAAAATACACATAATGAGCACCCTTCCTATCCCATGACAAATCTGCACTCCACATTTGAACAGGAAATTCTTTACCATCTTGGAATTTATCCAGTTCCATTTCTTCCTCAAAGAAGTCTGCATTGTTGAACAAGAACATATGGAGCATGAGGGAATACCAACCCATTGGCTTCTATATGTTGCCATCTTGAATTCTTGATAGACCCTCATGTATCTCCTGGGCAATATAAGATGCAAAATCAAATACTACTGACAAGTGGGGATGTAGAATTTAAACAACCATCAACATTATATGGACAGGAATTGCCACATCTTTATCTATCCCCAAAACATTGCACAAAGCACTGTACATATTTCTAGCCTTTCCATTAAAAAGATCCAACTTGAAAGGTTTTGGGGTTCTAGGCCCTACTACAACCAAGTTCCCTATTTTATTGATATACCCCTTCAATGCTTCACCCCTATAATAATCTCTTTGATTTTGGTATACTTCTTTAAAGTACTCAAGATCAATATCATCCATATGATCAGAGGTGTCAGTCAGCTTGAACATCCTTCTGATTTCATTAGCTGATATAGTCAATAGTATATTTCCCTACGTGTCCCTAACAACCCTAGCCACCTTATCATAAGTGTTAGCAATTAAAGTGAACAAATCAGTGTCCATGAACACACTAGGTGCTATCAGTTTTCCCACATCTAACTCCCAAATACTACAGTCTGTGGTAGGGGCATTCCTCTGGCTATAGGCTATTCTGAACAAAGTAAGGCCATCAAAACTGATTTTAGCATCTTTCGCCCATCTACCAGAATCATATAACCCTTCTCCAATTTTGAAGTGGGGATGTGGTGGAACTACCCATTAAATTTTTGTGGCATCTCCTGAGGACAGTGGCAATTACTGTAACAAATCTTCCCTAACATTATGTTTTTGGTAATCAATCTCTCCAAAAACCTCAACTCTAGGGGCCATTCTAAGGTTTTTTCTTTCGATACTAGACTCATATTCTGAAACAAAGCTCTAAAACCTTTATGAACTACAAATTCCACCACAATTTGAATGCTAGTGAATCAATAAGCTTACCTGTTCTAGACAGAAGTCACGTGAAGCCAATTTTTCTCTGCAATCTCATTTTTGCTTGAATGATTTTGATGAATCATTGTAACTGCAGGTTGACTTAATTAATTGTATGGCCTCAATCAAATCAATCTTTCAAATTGAATTCTACTGGAGTTGTCACACATTCTATAAGTAATTCACAGGCTTCAATTTCATGGCTTAATGTCTCTCTGCAACATATTTTACCAACTTTGAATTTGAGCCATAGATTCTGGACATCGTTCCCTACATCTGACGGCTATCTTATTTTCCTGAAAACAACTGTCCACCAAAGACACGTGTCACCACCGCTTAATCGCTTACTCATTAGATGTTGAGCACTTTCCCTTTAAGTGATTAAGTGAGCCGTCAGATATAAATTAACTTAACTGTGGTTTAAGTTCTCACCAACTTTGAATGCCTGGGTCCACCAGCTGCCAGATGTCATCACTGCTTAATGGCTTGCTTGATAGATATCATGCATCTTGGGTATAAGCCATTAAGCCGACTGTTAGATCTTTCTAGGCTTTAACACCTTTTATTCTTATTTGCAACTAGACCCACACTCTTTCCTAGACAGGTGTCACCTCTGCTTAATCACTTGCCCGTTAGATACCATGCACTTTTCCTTTAAGCAATTAAGCGGGCTGTTCGATCTTTTCATACTTTCCCACTATTTAACTGAGAACCTTTATGACTTGTTCAGCCCCACCAAGGACCTACATCATCACCGCTTAATGGCTTTCTTGATAAATGTCATGCACCTTTTGATTAAGCCATTAAGCCAGCCGTTCGATCAAAACTAACTTGCTCGACACATAAGGTGATGACGTAAAAGGGATTTTTTGTGGTGAAACTTAGGAATTATTAAAACGGTTAGGATCATAGTCTTTTTTTAAAAAGCAACCCATTTAACATGAACACGTGACTTAAGGTAACTTAAGTGACCAAAAAAGTAACACAAAAATATAATCGGTCAAGACAGTTAGGAATTTTTTAGTCATTTTCCACCATTTTCAACTAGGTTAAGGGTTTGAACAAACTTTGTAGAGGCATAAGGACAATTTTGATATTGATTTTGAATCCTTAGACACTACTAATGACAAGGGACCCTAGGAAAATTGCAAGGCACAATCTAAACAGGAAATAGCACCAACAATGACTCTCTCTGAGGATGTTTAAACACCAGGTTATAACAAGAACCACAAATCTCTGGGGAAGCAGACCATAAACCAGGATAACCTAAAATAAGAAATAAACACACAACAGAAAGGAAACACACCTATACATATACTACATACTACTGTGCATGGAGAAGAAAAGTTAATTAAAGAAATTTTTCAAGAATTGTCCATGTACTGGCAATTCCTGTTCTTCATCATCCAGATTCTTGAGGAAATAAGAATCTTTTCCAAAGATCCAAGATATAACAAAAGGTCCAATCCATAGTGATTCAAATCCTTTCTCTTCAACCCTAATATTCCATTGCAATACAAAATCACCAGGCAGAAACTTTCTCTCATCTGCCCTTCTGTCAAAAAGGTATTTCATTTTTTCTTATAGTTTGACATTTTCTCTCTGGATTTCTCTCCTTATTTCATCCAATTCTACTAACTAAACCAGCCTTTCTTCCATGGGTTCAGAAATTTCTACTTCTTCATCTTAGATAAATTTGTAAATTGGGAGCAAATTGTTAACAGGCATTCTTAACTGAACACCATAAACCAATTCAAAAGGAGACTTTCCAGTGGCCTTCTTGACAGTAATCCTATCATCCCAAAGGGCAAGTTTCAATTGAACATGCCAAGCTCTCTTATTTTCCTCCAAGGTCTTTTTTAAGATTTGCAAAATACTTTTATTACTGGATTATGCTTGACCATTAGCTTGAGGGTGGTATGGGGATGAATAGGACATATAAATTCCCATATCAGAGCAAAAATTAGTGAATTCTTCAGACCTAAAGCACATGGCATTGTCCATTATCAATTTAAGGGGGACACCAAATCTTGTAATTATATTATCCATTAGAAATTCAATAACCATAGTACTTGTTTCCTTTTTGGTTGGGATTGCTTCCACCCACTTTGTGAAATAATCAGTTACTAGAAAAATCCAACCATGGCCTCCACTTGACTTTTTAAAAAATTCTCCTATAAATTCCATTCCTCACATAGCAAAGGGAGCCTCTGCTATTACAGGGTTTAATAACAACGCCCCTAAATATTTCATCTTTCTTGAAAATCTCTGGCATGGCTCGCATTTCCTGATAAAAGTGTGAGCATCTTGAAAAACACAAGGCCAATATTATCCAGCCCTCAAAATTTTGTGGGCTATTGTTCTAGCAGAATAATGTCCTCCACACATCCCAGCATGCATTTCTTTCAATACCTTTTATGATCGATGTTTGTTAAGGCATAATAACAAGATCCCATCTCTATTTTTCTAGAACAAATTACCTTGCAATAAAACATACTTTTGTGATTCCAATTTCAAACTCCTTCTTTGGTTATCATTCAAGTTATCTGGATATTTAGAATTTTTTAGAAAATAAACAATATTGGTATACCAGGGTTGCATCTCAATACTTGTCAAGCGGTTCTCTTTAACACAAACATTGTTTACTTGGATCAAATCCAAATTTTATTCTGTCATCAACTTAGCCAACCCTAATCCCCTCACCAACTTAGTGATATGGATTTCTATGTCAAACTCATGGACTTTGTTTATCCATTTACATCTTTTTCCTGTCACTTCATTTTGAACAAAGATATCTTTGACAGCAGTATGAGGGACATAGGATTTTAATTTTGCACACACCAAATAAGGCCTGAAAGCCTTGACTGCCTTCACCAGAGTATAAGCTTGTTTTTCCATCATCTAATAATTTAATTCAGCTGATTGCAATGATTTACTAAAAAATGCAAGGGTTCTCAAATCCTTCACTATCCTTCTGCAATAAGACTGCTACAATAGTATGGAATGAGGCAAAAATAAACAAAGAAAAGGGCTTAGTGTAATTAGGGGATACAAGGAATGGTGCTTCTTGAATAGCTTTCTTTATCCTTTCAAAGGCTGACTGAGCTTCTTGGCCCCATTCAAACTTCACATTTTTCTTTAGCAATTTGACAATATGTTTAACTAATTCTGTAAAGTTGGCAATAAATCTCCTAACAAAGTTAATCTGCCCTAGAAATTATTGTATACCTTTTAAGTTCTTGGGAGAAAGCACCTTTTGGATGGCTTCAACTCTTTCAAGATCTATCCTCACCCCCTCCTTTGACACTATGTGTCCCAAAATTTTCCCCTCAGTAACAACACTTTTTTGGGTTGAGAGACACCCCATATTCTAGTGCATTTATCATGTCCTTTCCTAAGTGATTGCAATGATCCTCTTCTCTTTTTTAGAAAGCTATCAAATCATCTTGGTACACCACCATTAGAACATCTATGAGGTCTTTGAAGGCTACATCCATAGCTCTTTGAAAAGTTGCACCCACATTTTTTTTCCCAAATGGCATACGAGTATATACATAGGTGCCCCAAGTGGTAGTAAATGTTGTCTTGAATTGCTCAGATTCTTTAACTATCAACTGATTGTACCCTAAGAACCCATCCATCATAGATAACAAATCACATCCGGTGACTTTATGCAGCATAGCCTCCATGTTAGGTAGTCTATAATTATCCTTCAATGAGGCTACACTTAAATTTCTAAAATCAACACTTAACCTTATCTCCCCATTTTTCTTTCTTACAAGGACTAAGTTAGAGACCCAAGATGAATGTCTAAAAGGCTTGATTATGCCTACTTCCCTTAGCTTCATTAGCTATGTCTGGATCTTGGTAGCTAGTAATGGATTGATTAGCCTTCATTTTTGTCTGAATGGTTTAGTGCCTTCTTTTAAATGGAAATCATGTTGGAATAAATATTCTCTGTAAGCTTTCAAATCATAATAGGACCAGGCAAAAACATGTGTGTACTTTCTCAGCAAATTTATCAAATTTTGTCTCACATTGCTATCCAATTTCTTGCTAATGTAGACTAATTGGGGAGATGTTTCAGATCCCAAATTTATTTCCTCTAAGTCTGCCACTCTAGCATTGGATTTTTGAGTCATATAATTGTCATTTATGCTAAATATGCCTTCCAATTCAACCAACCCCTTGGGAATATTATTAGTATCCAATTGAATGACTTCCTGATCAAAAATATACTCCTTATCATCCACAATTGACACTAGAGATTCACAATCAACCTTTTGACCATCATATTGACCTATACATTGGATAAACTTGAGGATATCATCATGATCCTCAAAAAATTTCCAATTATGAATATTATCAGGAACTGTTGGCCTACTTTTCATCTCAACCACAGACATGCTAGTAAGAGTAGCATCATTATTTTTTATGGCAACATTTGCTAGAAAATCTGCCATTATATTATTTGATCTTTCTACCCATAATATATTGAAAGCATCAAAGAATTTGATCCTATCCCAGACAGCATATTTATATAATTTTAATCTGTCATCTTTAGCAGCATAATGTCCTCTAATCTGAGATATGATTAGCTGGGAATCTCCATGGGCTTTTAAACATTTAATACCATGCTTGATGGCAATATCCATTCCCAAGATTAAAGCCTCATATTTGGCAGTATTATTTGTGCATTGAAAAGTTAACATGAATAAATATTTGAAAGTGATACTTGATGGGGATATCAACAAGAATCCTGCCCCAGATCCTTCTTTTGAACATCCTCGATCAAAATACATTTGCCAAAGCCCATCTTGTTGCAATAGCAATTCATCCACAATTGGGTCAGTGTTCTTTAGCTATGGCTTAACTTCTTCAACAATAAAATTCTCCATATCAACATTCACACAATAATTTAATTGATCAGGTAAGACCACCTCAACCATAATAGATGCTGTATAATTTGACCGCATTCCCATTTACAGGGATAGTTACATAAGATAAATCCAACTGCATCTTTCCTTGTACTGTTACTGCCCATTGCCTTGATAAAGGCATACCATAATATGGTTTACTGTCCACTAATACTATGTCCATTCTATAAGTTGCTTCAGGGAAAGAAGCAATTTTCACTTGAATATCATTCAATGTTCCTATCACAGGAACTTCCCTGTTATCCATTGCATAGCAGCTCCCAGCAGATGTAGTAACCCGGAGGCCTAATTCTTTCATCACATGGTAAGACATTACATTTGCTGCTGCTCCAGAATCAATCATGCAGTTTTTTACCAAGAAACTATTTACCATTAAAGTGACATAGAATGGATCAACAGACAATGGTTCTTGAGTTATTATATTTCCAATACAAATGTTAGAGAATTCCTTGCTCTTTCCTTTTCCTTTCACTAGTGGACCATCTTTGTTAGCACTAGTTAGTGTCAAAGGTATCTCCTCATGACTAGGGACAGAGACATCATCTATTCCTTTTAATAGTGCCAGAGCAACTTCTTTATGCTCTTTTATTTTCAACATTTCCATAAGAGGAACTGAGACTTTCATTTGGGTCAAAGTATGTTTCATATCAAAATGAGGTGATTCAGGGGGCATATCATTCACTTTCTTCATTTTCTTGAGTTTCTCATTTGGTACTAATTCTTCTTTTGATATTTCCCCCCAATATAATCATGAGAAGATCCTGCTTGCCTCCAACATTTATCATTGTCATCTTCCTTAGGATGAAGATCCTTATTTACTTGAGGTGAGTCTTTCCTAACATAAACAGGGGTAGACTTGCCTTGAGCTGGTTATATTATTCTATTTGTTAAGTTGTAGGCATTTCTTGCTTGATTAATTGCTGCAACAGTCAAAGACCTTTTTTATTCTTCACTAGGAGTCCTAAAATGAGATTGTGAACTATCATCACCCACTATGTTTATAGTTGTCTGTGAAGCATACTCATCCTGATCACTTTGATATGTTGAACTTTGTAACTAGTTTGTAAAAAAATAATTATCCTCCAAACATGAATTATCAGAGGATGAAGCAATATCAGGGAGCCATGGATATGGTTTCTTTATAGTGAACCTATTGATAGCACGGCCTTGCTACTCTCTTTCTTCTGTCTGGTCAAACAAAGCCTGAGCTACTACACATTGATATGAAGAGTGTGGCATATTGCAAGCATCACAACAGGGAGTATTTCCAACATAGTTGGCACTATTCCTTTTCATGGGATATAGGGTTTCTTTTTCTTTTGGGTTATCTTGCCCCTCAAAGACAAGTTTTCCATTATTCCAATTGGTCTTGTATGGATAATCTCTTAGGTTAGGCTGTCTATCAAATCTTTGGGTAGTATACTTATTATCTTGATACCCTCCTCTATCATTCTTATCCATCTTGGCAGCAAGGTCTTTTAGTGCACTCACCAATTTATCCACTGTGTCATCTTCTTTGACATTTTTATTGGCAGATCCCTTTTCTTTCCAAAGTTTATTGTCTTCTCTCTTCCCCAATTTCCCTGATGCTCTCCTATTACTCTCAATGTCAATATCTATCTGGTAAGCATCCCTTAAGGTAGTTGGGTTCTTATCTCTATGCAGATAAGACATTTTTCCATCATCAGCATTAATGTAAGTGGTAAGGCACACTTCCTCATCTAATCTCAAAACTTGGAACAATTTGTTCATGGCCTTTTGAAATCTATTGTTAAAGTCAGCCATATTTTCATTCGGGAACTTGATTTTATTAAATTCATTTAACATGTATCTATAATTAACATGCTCTCTATACTGCTCCCTAAAATACTTTACAAATTCATCCCAAGAGGCAATACTATCATTTGGAAAGTTTTTGAGCCAATCCCTAGCATCTTCAATTAAAGATTGAACAAAAAGTTTCATAATGACATCCTCATCTTCAATTTCAAAATTAGTAAACTTATCACCAAAAGCTTTTAAATGCTCGTCACAAGTAACAACATTATTTCCTATGAACTTAGGGATCCTATCTCTTACATCATTGGGTATCACATTAGGGTGACCGAGAATGCCTTAAAAAAAAAGAGCTTTGAATTTGTTCATGTGGACATGCCTCCTTTGAAAATTCCCCAACTCATTATTACCATTTGGTCCAGCAATTCCTCCTTGATGTTGAACAGGTGGAGGAACACTCTGCTTGGGCTTAGCAGTTTGAAAAATTGGGTGAGGACCCATAAGTTGAGCAACTATATTAGGACCAAAGTTTTGAACATTTGGGTTGTTTCCACACTTTAGGACCTTAGGAGAACCACCTTGATTTTTCACATTTAGATTAGCAGAAGGATTTAATTGTTGTACTCCTTGATTCACATGCATAGAACTACTTGCAATAGTATTATTAGTAGCATGAAGTAAGGCTATCTCCATCTTCATGTACGCTGCAGTAGCCTCCAGTTCCAACTTTTCTAGTTGTTTTTCCAAGTCATCTTTAGCCTTCCTAGCTTGTTCAATATCCAAGTCAATTTGAGGTATTCCTTCAAGGTTAGAAGCTTTCTGCCCAGGCTCATTTATGTTGATACCAAAAACCTTTTTCTTACCTTTGTCAGGGGCATCTTTAGTAGTTACTTTGAGTTTCACATTTCATTGATTCTCATATGGGAACAACTGCCTAATGATAGGTCCTTCCTTCTCAAACTCATCCTTGTCAGGGTTTGAGATTTTATTTGGGGCTTTGCTTCTCAAATCATTGAGGGTACCAAACAATTCTCGATCCAAGCCTTTAACTTCTTGATTCAGGATTTTAGTCTTGAGGTCATTCCTTCTAGTCTCAGCTAAGAGTTCTTCTCTTTCCAATAACAAGTCATATATCCTTTGCCCACATTTTTTCTCTGCTTCATCTCTTTCCTTTTCTTGTTCTTTCTTTTTTATTTTCAAAGCCACAACCTCATCTTGCAACTTATCAGAAGCATATGATATGTTGTTTCAGTAGCAGAAGTCTCTTCTGGTGGAGCAAGATTTTCCTCTACGAGAAAGAACCCTATGTCAGTAGTTTCTCCATTCCTAAAGGGATCAAAATTGGTTTTAGCTCTATAAGCATTGACTGGTCCCATGGGTTTTGCATCTTCAGATGAAGATGAATTCCTTTCTGGAATGGGAATATCCAATTTCCCTTTAGAAGCATGTTGGGAATCATGTTTAGATGCCCCTCTTTTGGACCATTATTTCCTTTGAGTCGTATGGAGCTCTTCTCCAAAATCCTTTTCAGGATTCATTTTGGAATACAATCTGGTATTTCTTTGTCGGCTCATCTCATAGAACAAACAAATACTTCACTTTGCAATACTAGAGTACATAGAGGTTACAGTCGTCACCCCTTTTTAGAGGATTAATATATATAGAGATCAAAATACTTTGTCCTAACTCAGATTTCCTTTAAGTAGTAATCAAATATATAGAACTTTGTAGATAGATTAGGCGTGATAATTCCTCACCTGGCAACTTCAAGAAAATGATCTTTCACTGTCCATAACTACAAATCCTTTTCATTCAGTGGAATTCCTCTTGAAAATAGACAAGGTACCATATTAGATATTTTAGAGTTATCAACTACTCCAACTAAGATAAGATCTGTCTAATTTTCAGAATCAAGACCTTCAAACAATGTGTTAAGGCATAATAACAAGATCCCATCTCTATTTTTCTAGAAAAAATCACCCTGCAATAAAACATACTTTTGTGATTTCAATTTCAAACTCCTTCTTTGGTTAACATTCAAGTTATCTAGATATTTAGCATTTTTTAGAAAATAAACAATATTGGTATACCAGGGTTGCATCTCAATACTTGTCAAGCAGTTCTCTTTAACACCAACACTATTTACTTGGATCAAATCCAAATTTTCTTCTGTCATCAACTTAGCCAACCCTAATCCCCTCACCAACTTAGTGATATGGATTTCTATGTCAAACTCTTGGACTTTGTTTATCCATTTACATATTTTTCCTGTCACTTCATTTTGAACAAAGATATCTTTGACAGCAGCATGAGCGACATAGGCTTTTACTTTTGTACACACCAAATAAGGCTTGAAAGCCTTGACTACCTTCACCAAACTATAAGCTTGTTTTTCAATCATCTGATAATTTAATTCAGTTGATTGCAATGATTTACTAAAAAATGCAATGGGGTGCTCAAATCCTTCACTATCCTTCTGCAACAAGACTGCTGCAATAGTATGGATTGAGGAAAAAGTAAACAAAGAAAAGGGATTAGTGTAATTAGGGGATACAAGGACTGGTGCTTCTTGAATAGCTTGCTTTATCCTTTCAAAGGCTGACTGAGCTTCTTGGCCCCATTCAAACTTCACATTTTTCTTTAGCAATTTGACAATAGGTTTAACTAATTCTGCAAAGTTGGCAATAAATCTCCTAACAAAGTTATTCTACCCTTGAAATTATTGTATAACTTTTAAGTTCTTGGGAGAAAGAACCTTTTGGATGGCTTCAACTCTTTCAAGATCTATCCTCAGCCCCTCCTTTGACACTATGTGTCCCAAAAGTTTCCCCTTAGTAATAGCAAAGTGACATTTTTTTGGGTTTAGAGACACCCCATATTCTAGTGCTTTTATCATGACCTTTTCCAAGTGATTGCAATGATCCTCTTCTCTTTTTGAGAAAGATATCAAATCATCTTGGTACACCACCATCAGAACATCTATGAGGTCTTTGAAGGCTACATCCATAGCTCTTTGAAAAGTTGTGCCAGCATTTTTAAGCCCAAATGGCATACGAGCATATACATAGGTGCCCCAAGGGGTAGTAAATGTTGTCTTGAATTGATCAGATTCTTTAACCAGCACCTGATTGTACCCTCAGAACCCATCCATCATAGATAAAAAATCACATCCAGTGACTTTATGCAGCATAGCCTCCATGTTAGGTAGTCTGTAATTATCCTTCAATGAGGCTACTCTTAAATTTCTAAAATCAACACAACCTTATCTCCTCATTTTTCTTTCTTACAGGGACTAAGTTAGAGACCCAAGATGAATGTCTAATAGGCTTGATTATGCTTGCATCCCTTAGATTCATCAGTTTTGTCTGCATCTTGGTAGCCAGTAATGGATTGATTGGCCTTTGTTTTTGTCTGAATGGTTTAGTGCCTTCTTTTAAATGGACATCATGTCGGAATAAATCTTCTCTGTAAGCTTTCAAATCATCATAGGACCAAAAAAAACATGTTTGTACTTTTTTAGCAACTTTATCAAATTCTATCTCACATTGCTATCCAATTTCTTGCCAATGTAGACTAATTGGGGAGATGTTTCAAATCCCAAATTTATTTCCTCTAAGTCTGCCACTCTGGCATTGGATTTTTGAGTCATATAATTGTAATTTATGCTAAACATGCCTTCCAGTTCAACCAAACCCTTGGGAATATAATTAGTATCCAATTGAATGACTTCCTGATCAAAAATATACTCCTTATCATCCATAATTGACACTAGAGTTTCACAATCAATCTTTTGACCATCATATTGATCTATACATTGGATAAACTTGAGGATATCATCATCATCCTCAAAAACTTGCCAATTATGAATATTATCAGGAGCTGCTGACCTAATTTTCATCTCAACCATAGACATGCCAGTAAGAGTAGCATCATTATTTTTTAGGGCAATATTTGCCAGAAAATCTGCTATTATATTATTTGATCTTTCTACCCATAATATATTGAAAGCATTAAAGAATTCCATCCTATCCTAGACAACATATTTATATAATTTCAATCTGTCATCTTTAGTAGCATAATGTCCCCTAATCTGAGATATGATTAGCTGGGAATCTCCATGGGCTTTTAAACATTTAATACCATGCTTGATGGCAATATCCATTCCCAAGATTAAAGCCTCATATTCGGCAGTATTGTTTGTGCATTGAAAAGTTAACATGAATGAATATTTGAAGGTGATACCTGATGGGGATATCAACAAGACTCCTGTCCTAGATCCTTCTTTTGAACATCCTCCATGAAAATACATTTTCTAAAGCCCATCTTGTTGCAATAGTAATTCATCCACAATTGCGTCAGTGTTCTTTAGCTATGGCTTAACTTCTTCAACCATAAAATTCTCCATATCAACATTCACACAACAATTTAATTGATTAGGTAAGACCACCTCAACCATAACAGATGACCGAGGCTCTCTATATAATTTGACCTCTTTCCCATTTATAGGGATAGTTGCATAAGATAAATCCAGCTGCATCTTTCCTCCTACTATTGCTGCCCATTGCCTTGATAAAAGCATACCATAATATTGTTTAATGTCCACTACTACTATGTCCATTCTATAAGTTTCTTCAAGGAAAGAAAAAAATTTCACTTTAATATCCTTCAATGTTCCTATCATAGGAACATCCCTTTTACCCATGGCATAGTAGCTCCCAGCAGATGTAGTAACCTGGAGGCCTAATTATTTCATCACATGGTAAGACATCACATTTGTTTCTGCTCGAGAACCAATCTTGTATTTTTTTACCAAGAAACTATTTACCATTAAAGTGACATAGAATGGATCAACATACAATGGTTCTTGAGTTATTATATTTCCAATGTAAATGTTAGAGAATTCCTTGCTCTTTCCTTTTCCTTTCACTAGTGGACCATCTTTGTTAGCACTAGTTAGTGTCAAAGGTATCTCGTCATGACTAGGGATAGAGACATCATCTATTCCTTTTCATAGTGCCAGAACAACTTCTTTATGCTCTTTTATTTTTAACATTTCCATAAGAGGAACTGAGACTTTCATTTGGGTCAAAGTATGTTTCATGTCAAAATGAGGTGATTCAGGGGGCATATCATTCACTTTCTTCATTTTATTGAGCTTCGCATTTGGTACTAATTATTCTTTTGATATTCCCTTCCCAATATGATCATGAGAAGATCCTACTTGCCTCCAACATTTATCATTGTCATCTTCCGTAGGATGAAGATCCTTATTTACTTGAGGTGAGTCTTTCCTAACATAAACAGGGGTAGACTTGCCTTGAGCTGGTTGTACTATTATATTTCTTAATTTGTAGTCATTTATTGCTTGATTAATTATTGCAATAGTCAAAGACCTTTTTTCTTCATCAGTAGGAATCCTAAAATGAGATTGTGAACTATCATCACCCACTATGTTTATAGTTGCCTGTGAAGCATACTCATCCTGATCACTTCGATATGTTGAACTTTGTAACTAGTTTCTAATACAATAATTATCCTTTGAATATGAATTATCAGAGGATGAAGCAATATCAGGGAGCCATGGATATGGTTTTTTTACAATGAACATATTTATAGCAGGGCCTTCCTACTCGCTTTCTTCTGTTTGGTCAAACAAATCCTGAGCTACTACACATTGATATGAAGAGTGTGGCATATTGCAAACATCACACTAGGGAGTATTCTCAACATAGTTGGCACTATTCCTTTTCATGGTATCTAGGGTTTCTTTTTCTTTTGGGTTATCTTGCCCCTCAAAGATAGGTTTGCCATTATTCCAATTGGTCTTGTATGGATAATCTCTTAGGTTAGGCTATCTTTCAAAACTTTGGTTAATATAATTATTATCTTGGTACCCTCCTCTATCATTCTTATCCACCTTGGCAGCAAGGTCTTTTACTGCACTCACCAATTTATCCACTATGTCATCTTCTTTGAAATTTTTATTGGCAGATCCCTTTTCTTTCCAAAGTTTAATGTCTTCTCTCTTCCCCAATTTCCCTGATGCTCTCCTATTACTCTCAATGTCAATTTCTATCTTGTAAGCATCCCTTAAGGTAGTTGGGTTCTTATCTATAAGCATATAAGACATTTTTCCATCATTAGCATTAATGTAAGTGGTAAGGCACACTTCCTCATCTAATCTAAAAACTTGGATCAATTTGTTCATGGCCTTTTGAAATCTACTATTAAAGTCAGCCATATTTTCATTTGGGAACTTCTTGATGTTATTAAATTCATTTAACATGTATCCAAAATTAACATGCTCTCTATAGTGCTCCCTAAAATACTTTACAATTTCATCCCAAGAGGCAATACTATCATTTGGCAAGTTTTTGAACCAATCCCTAGCAGCTTCAATTAAAGATTGAACAAAAAGTTTCATAATGACATCCTCATCTTCAATTTCAAAATTAGTAATCTTATCACCAAAAGCTTTTAAATGCTCCTCACAAGTAACAACATTATTTCCTATGAACTTAGGGATCCTATCTCTTACCTCATTGGGGATCGCATTAGGGTGACCAGAAATGCCTTCAAAGAAAAGAGCTTTGTATCTATTCATGTGGACAGGCCTCCTTTGAAAATTCCCCAACTCATTATTACCGTTTGGTCCAGCAATTCCTCCTTGATGTTGAACAGGTGGAGGAACACTCTTCTTGGGCTTAGCGGTTTGAAAACTTGGGTGAGGACCCATAAGTTGAGCAACTAGATTAGGACTAGAGTTTTGAACATTTGGGTTGTTTCCACACTTTTGGACCTTAGGAGAACCACGTTGATTTTTCACATTTAGATTAGCAGAAGGATTTAATTATTGTACTCCTTGATTCACATGCATAGAACTACTTGTAATAGTATTATTGGTAGCATGAAGTAAGGCTATCTTCATCTTCATGTCAGTTGCAGTAGCCTCCAGTTCCAACTTTTCTAGTTGTTTTGCCAAGTCATCTTTAGCCTTCCTAGCTTGTTCAATATCCAAGTCAATTTGAGGTATTCCTTTAAGGTTAGAAGCTTTTTTCCCAGGCTCATTTATGCTTATACCAACAACCTTTTGCTTACCTTTGTCAGGGGCATCTTTAGTAGTTACTTTGAGTTTCACATTTCATTTATTCTCATATGGGAACAACTGCCTAATGATAGGTCCTTCCTTCTCAAACTCATCCTTGTCAGGGTTTGAGATTTTATTTGGGGCTTTGCTTCTCAAATCATTGAGGGTACAAAATAATTCTAGTTCCAAGCCTTTAACTTCTTGTTTCAGGATTTTAGTCTTGAGGTCATTCCTTCTAGTCTCAGCTAAGAGTTCTTCTCTTTCCAATAACATGTCATATATCCTTTGCCCATGTTTTTCCTCTGCTTCAGCTATTTCCTTTTCTTGTTCTTTCTTTTTTCTTTTCAAAGCTACAACCTCATCTTGCAACTTATCAGAATCATATGATGTTGTTTTAGCAGAAGAAGTCTCTTCTGGTGGAGAAAGATTTTATTCCGTAGGAAAGAACCCTATGTTAGTATTTTCTCTATCCCTAAAGGGATCAAAATTGGTATTAGGTTTATAAGCGTCAACTGGTCCCATGGGTTTTTCATCTTTAGATGAAGATGACTTCCTTTCTGGAATGGGAATATCCATTTTCCCTTAAGAAGCATGTTGGGAATCATGTTTAGATTCCCCTCTTTTGGACCATTGTTTCCTTTGATGTGTATGGAGATCTTCTCCAAGATCCTTTTCAGGATTCATTTTGGAATACGATCTGGTATTTCTTTGTCAACTCATCTCACAGAACAAACAAATACTTCACTATGCAATACTGGAATACACTGAGGTTAGAGTCACCACCCCTTTTCAGAGGATTAATATATATAGAGATCAAAACACTTTGTCTTGTGTCAGATTTCCTTTAAGTAATAAGCAAATATATAGAACTTTGCAGATAGATTAGGATTGATAATTCCTCAACTGGCAATTTCAAGAAAATGATCTTTCACTATCCATAACTATAAATCTTTTTCATTCAATGGAATTCCTCTTGAAAATAGACAAGGTACCATATTAGATATTTTAGAGCTATCAACTACTCCAATTGAGATAAGATCTATATCATTTTCAGAATCAGGACCTTCAAATAATGTGTCATGACAAATAAGTAGAATAAACTCGCTTTAATGATTATGAGGAAAAAAAAACTAACTCTCAATATTGTAAGGACAAATGATTTCATGATCATGAGTCTTAGAACATTGCAAGTTCCCCAGTAGAGTCACCAATTTTTTAGCTCTTTTTCTTGTAGAATCGATTATAACAGAAATAAATGCCAGACTCTCTTGTACCCAACTTATATTCTCACAGAGAAAAGGCTAATTAACAAGGATGAAAAAAACTTCTACACTTTGGGCTCCACATACCTAGGTGGGTGCACCTTTGACAGAATATTATCTTTCAGTAGTTTTTCTTAACAGTGGATTAAGGATTGGCGATCCTTCTTCTTTTTATGCCACTAGGCTAAGGAAGGCTAACCTATTGATTCACTCTTTAAGGAATCACTAAGATGAATTGTCCTGAATATAATTAACTAGACATGTACATGCAATAGTATAAATATAAATATTGATTAAATTTGAATTGATGATAACAACCACTTGTCAGCATTTTGACCAGTGCATAATCATGGGTGATAGAGTCAAAACAGAGCATACATATATTAAAGATAATCAATGGAAATACTAATGAACCCTAGATAGAATTCCTTACAAACTATCCTCTCATCCTCACACCCCTATATCAAATCCCTGCATAAACCCTAACCCTTTGCAATTATCTGCAAGATTTAAAACTCTCCTTGAAAGCAACTCGCAGACAAGAACATAGCCACTTTATAACCAGTATACTAAAAATGCCTTACAAATTGAACATAAAAGAATTAATAGAAATTGAAAGAAGACATCATTGATATCAAAATGGAGATTCCATTGTATTTTATTGATATAAATTTGATATCAATACATTCAAAGTCTCAAAACTGATATTCAGACCCAATTTAGTAATCTGTCTTGTAGTCTTATTTTACCATCCCTTTTACAATATTAGAACTTGATACTTATAGATAGCCATAGTCATCTTGGAATCCTTTTGGAAAATAAGGATGCAACAAGCTATGGATGACTGGGCTAGTGGACAAAATACAGTTTACAAATGAGATAAAATTTCAAGTGGATGGGGGTAACAAATCTTTGCTATTAGCCATGTAATCTTTTGTCCAGTGACCGCCTGAATTCTTGAAGTTGCTCTGAGGTGGATGGATCCTTGTCATCTATAAATTGTTCTATGGTTGGTGTAGAGGCCCCAATATTTGATTTTTTCAAACTTCTCAACCTCTTTGGTGTTATCTATCCCCTTTATGTTTATTGTCTCATGCTACCGGGGTGACTATTCCATACTTGCTAACCCATGTGGTGAACACCTCATAACTTGGCCAACTAAAACTGAGGAACTAATCTCTCTAGCTATTGAAATCTTCCCACTTTTCATTATCTTTCTCAATTTCTACCACCTAGGATTCAAAAAATGCCTTGGCTTTATTCAAAATATCAATAGTTAGCACAAACTAGCCAGTATTTGCCAATGTAACAATACTTTTTGTCCTGATGGTTAGTGCTTCATTCAATTGTCTTAGCCATAAGGCTTCATTATTTATGTTCCCATATTCTTTTAACATATTGGGAAACATATCATATCTATCCTTGGAAAACTCTTCTCTCAAAATTGTGACCCTCTTTATGACCATGTTCATCTTGATGTCCAAATTGACCATCAGTTTGAGACATTTATGGGTGCTTGTCAAGATGATATCAATATTATTCTGTTCCTTTGAGAGAGAGTAAAAGGATTTGGCATGGGCTGCCTTCCCTCTCCAGTTATTCATTATCAAATCCAACTACTCCTTTTCATCATCATGCTTGCTCATGATGCTTGCAATCTTCTTTCTTAGTAGATAGAGGTAAGGAAGATTGACCTCACCAGCACACCTCTTAAGGTTGGAAAATATCTGAGAAGAATGTTTTTGCTTCACTAATTCCTCAGCCTCTTTGTATGTAGGAGAATCTTCAAGATCCCTTTTACCTTCTTCTTCCAGCCTTGACCTCTCACTAATCAACCTGTTCTTCTTAGCCTCTAATTCTACTCTTTTGTCTTCAATGGCTTCTTGTGTCCTGGGACTTAAAGGTGCAGGGGATGGGGGATATGTCACAAATGGAATAGAGGAGAAGGGTTGGTGAGGTTCTTGAGTAATTACCCCTTGGGGCACAAATTGAATCTTTTTTTTACCCTCCATCTTTGCTATTTTGTTATCTTTCATCAAGGATTTGACCTTTTCATATTTATAAGCTTTAAGTACAAACTCATATTTCTCATTTAAGTTGGCATAGGCCTCCTTTTCTCTCTTAGCTACCTTCATGCTTAAATTATTTGTTTGAGAAACAAGGTTTGCAGCTTCAGTTGCTGAAGTGGAAGCAACCCTCTTCACAATTAGACTGCCTGTATTTTCAACCTCATCATCTTCCTTTATTCTCCTCTTGTCCTTTTTCTTTAATGACCAAATGGCTAGAGCTGCATGATCTTCACTAAAATAGGCACCAATTGATGTCCCAGCAGTGCTCATAGGTTTTTCTTCCTTTCTAACAGCATCAAAGACCACTGCATCTGCTAGATCCCATTGAGGTAATATGAGAACTCCCTGCTTTTTAATCATTTGTCTACCCTCTTTAGGGGTGATCTTATCAAAATTTGATATCATCTCCTTCTTAATTTCCTTCTCTATATCTTCCTTGGCAGAGTTGGGTTGGGCTTCTTACATCTTTTGGCACTTGTGATTGAATTCATCAATGTGGCATCTCCATAGAAATTTAATGAATGCCCTAGTTTTAATGAAATTGTCATCAGACAAGAATTCATCACTGGCTTGTTTTGTTATAGGATCCAACACCCTGCCAACAAACTCTGCTATTGTGAGATCAGTTGTTGTATGTTTAGGGGCCTCTGGCATCCCTTCTTGTAGCTCCTAAGTAATAATAACCACTTCACCAGCATTCCTCAATTTGACCAATTGCTCAGCGATGGCCTGATCATCATATTACATGGGGGATTGGGAAGGAGAGTATAATTCACTATCTTGTTCTTTTGTTTCCACCCTTTGTCTTTTGGGAGAGGGCACCTCATGAACATCAATATCTATTGGCCTCTTTCCTTTATGCTGAAGAGGTTTGTCAACTTTAGGAGCAATAGTAGTGTATCCTCTCCTTTTATACACTACATAATCCCCTAGTGGGACTATTCTACCTTGTAGAAATTTATTTAGGACAACAAGAGCCCTTTTTGGATCATTTTCAATTGCTCTTTTCCTTTTCTCATTTAGGGTTTGCATGATCCCCTCAAAAAGGTTCTTTAGGGGTTCAATTTTATAAGACCATGTGTCATGCCCCGCAAGGGAACCAGGAAAGAGAACAAAGATTCTCCTTAGAAATGAAAACGTAAGTAACGAATTATGAAAAATTTTGAACTTTAAAAGATTTGCATGACCAATCCATAAACATCATTTAACTTACAATATTTCCAAGGTTCCCTAATAGTACATTTATAATTATTTTAAGATCATTAAGTGTACTAACTCTTATTGCACAACCTTTAAAATTTTGTAGAGAGAAATATAAATGCTATCATTTGATGACTAACCAATTAATTCCATCAATATTCCCTAAACCTTCTTTCATAAACATTTAAAGCATAATCTTTGTAAAAGAATTTATCTAGGAGTTAAACTATTCTTCATATGAAATTAACACATTGATTTTACTAACTTTTCTTGAACGATAGTAATAAGAAACATGCCACTTTTCTTGAAACATATATGAAACTGCTTCTTCTTTTCCAACAGCACGATTAACATAAAGTTCACCATTCCCTTTTCTTTACCCTAAATCTACCCATCCAAATTAAATCAAATTAAAACACATTAAATGCTACATTACATTCATTTCCTCTAGGACGTAATAATAGCTTTACATTTGAGAATAATGAAAGATAAATACAAAGTCTTCTTCCTTTAAAACTGGAAATATACACAAGCAAGAATCCATAAGCTCTGCAACTTTGAAAGGTACCTTGATAAAATATTTACCACCCATCCACATGGATACCAAAAGGTCCACTCCCCCGTTCTAGGAGATAAACACCAAGGTCAACAAGGAAGTGATATCTAGGCCGCACCTAGGGTTGGAGTAACCTTTCCCAAATAACAACCAAAAAGAAAATCAAAATACAAACCCTTTCCCAAAAGGTTCTAAGGCTAGGTGGAAACTCTAAGTGAAAAGCTAGGTTTCCTACCCTGACCAAAACATCATAAACACATAACACTAAAATTTGGAGAAATTTTAAAGGGTTTGGTGTGTGGAAGAGAGAGGGAAATAAAGTTTTCTTTGAATACAAATGAAAAGCTCTACAACTTTCCTGTTGTCTGTCGTGAGGTTATAGCCAGCCCTTTTGTATTTGACTAACCTCCAATCTAATGTAAATGTGATTAGAAAGGATTGACATAGCATTGGTTTCTATTTCTAACCATTTACATACATGTTAATTTTTTTTTATGAGGCTTTGAACAGAGGAAGTCCTCATTTACATTGATTATCCCTATTATTGATTTGGTGCAATCAGTTAATTATTTTGAAGTTTAAATGAGCACATAGGCTCTCCAATTTCTTTGGCTATTATAGATTATGGGAGAAGCCTATTACTATATAAGTATGTTCCATTAAGTGTTTGAATGCAGGGATATACAAGAGTTTGAAAATAGAGATCTCTGATTGACAAACAATACAAAATCAAAAATAATGAACCTCAGTGCGGGGGCCATAACTTTCAATTAAATAGTTGGACTTTGATGAGCTTTAAATACGTTTTGCAAACCCCAATTACACCCATCTTCAATGGAGCGATTGAGGATTTTTTATCAGAATAAAAAGTTATACACATTGGAGTACAGGTCTATCTAGAGGGCAGAAATCTGTCATGTTATGACAGTCATAGATAAGATGATTATTTAATTAAATTCTATCTAGTGTTGATAAATTTATGACATCCTTAGGGTAATTGAACTGATGTTCTAATATCAAGCACTTTGTCCTCTTCCTGAACATACCCATGATAAAATCCTCATTATCTACACATCTGGACACAGACGTGGCTAAATGATAAGGCTCAAAATACCTATCAAACTGTGTCCACCCACCTTTGGTTATGATGAAGTGATGGGCTCTGGTGACGGTAGGAAAGATATTTCCCTTCATCTTTCTAGTCAGAGCTTCTTCCTGTAGCCCACCTAATTGCCTTATAATTTCTGCTACTCAAATATTGAGTGGGACTCTGTAGGGTAGCACATAAGGAGTTCCTCTGAAACAATAAACCCTAATTATAGTGGAAAAAGGGTATAAAATTAGATCTCCCCAATTGTGAGAAATGTTTAGCTCCGGGGCATATTCTATAGGCCTTAAAAGCCTCATCATTTCATTGTGGACCCTAGCATTCTGGTTACTCAGCAGTGACTTAAGTCTAGTTGCAAAAACCTTATCAAAATACACATAACTAGCACCCTTCCTATCACATGACAATCTACACTCCACATTTGAATAGGCAATTCTTTACCATCTTGGAATTTATCCAGTTCCATTTCTTCCTCAAAGAAGTCTGCACTATTGAACAAGAACATATGCATCATGAGGGAATACCAACCCATTGGCTTCTGTATGTTGCCATCTTGAATTCTTGACAGACCCTCATGCATCTTCTGAGCAATATAAGATGCAAAATCAAATACTACTGACAAGTGGGGATGCAAAATTTGAATAACCATCAGCATTATATGGACAGGCATTGCCACATCTTTATCTATCCCCAAAACATTGCACAGAGCACTGTACATTTTTATGGCCTTTCCATTAAAAAGATCCAACTTGAAAGGTTTCGGGGTTCTAGGCCCTACTACAACCAATTTCCCTATTTTACTTATATACCCCTTCAATGCTTCACCCCTATAATAATCTCTTTGATTTTGGTATAATTATTTAAAGTACTCAAGATCAATATCATCCATATGCTCAGAGGTGTCAGTTAGTTTGAAGATCCTTCTAATTTCATCAGCTGATATAGTCAATAGTATATTTCCCTGAGTGTCCCTAACAACCCTAGCCACCTTATCATAAGTGTTAGCAATTAAAGTGAACAAATCAGTGTCCATGAACACACTATGTGCTATCATTTTTCCCACATCTAACTCCCAAATATTGCAGTTTGGGGTAGGGGCATTCCTCTGGCTATAGGCCGTTATGAACAAAGTAACGCGATGAAAACTGGTTTTAGAATCTTTCACCAATCTACTGGAATCATATAACCCTTCTCCAATTTTGAAGCGGGGATGTGGTGGAACTACCCTTTTAATTTGTGTGGCATCTCTTGAGGACAGTGGCAATTGATGTAACAAATCTTCCCTAATGTTCTTTTTTTGGTAATCAATCTCTCCAGAAACCTCAACTCTAGGGGCCATTCTAAGGTTTTTTCTTTCAATACTAGACTCAGATTTTGAAACAAAGCTCTAAAACCTTTCTAAACTACAAATTCCACCACAATTTGAATGCTAGTGAATCAGTAAGCTTACCTATTCTACACAGAAGTCATGTGAAGCCAATTTTTCTCTGCAATCCCATTTTTTCTTGAATTATTTTGATGAATCATTGTACCTACAAGTCAACTTAATCAATTCTATGGCCTCAGTCAAATAAATATTTCAATTTGAATTCTACTGGAGTTGTCACACGTTCTGTAATTAATTCACAGGCTTCAATTTAATGGCTTAACGGCTCTCTACAATATATTTTACCAACTTTGAATTTGAGCCGTAGATTCTGGAAATCATTCTCTGCATCTGACAACTATCTTATTTTCCTGAAAACAACTATCCACCGAAGACATGTGTTGCCACCGCTTAATCGCTTACTCGTTAGATGTTGATCACTTTCCCTTCAAGCGATTAAGCGAGCCATCAGATATAAAGCAACTTAACTATGGTTTAAGTTCTCGCCAGCTCTGAATGCCCGGATCCACTAGATACCAGATGTCATCTCCGCTTAATGGCTTGCTTGATAGATGTCGTGCATCTTGGGTATAAGCCATTAAGCTGACCATTAGATCTTTCTAGGCTTTAACACCTTTTATACTTGTCCGCGACTTGACCCATACTCTTTCCTGGACAAGTGTCACCTCTGCTTGATCGCTTGCCCGTTAGATACCATGCACTTTTCCTTTAAGCCATTAAGCGGGCCATTTGATCTTTTCATACCTGCCCACTATTTAACTGAGAAAATTTGTGACTTATTCGGCCCCACCAAGGACATGCATCATCACCACTTAATGTCTTTCTTGATAGATGTTGTGCACCTTTTGATTAAGCCATTAAGCCGATTGGTCGATCAAAACTGACTTGCTCGACACATAAGGTGATGACGTAAAAGGGATTTTTCATGGAAAGACTTAGGAATTATTAAAGCGGTTAGGAATAACAGTATTTTTGTAAAAAGAAACCCATTTAACATGAACACGTGACTTAAGGTAACTTAAGTGACCGAAAAAGTAACACAAAAATAGAATCGGTCAAGACAGTTAGGGTTTTTTTAGTCATTTGCCACCATTTTCAACTAGGTTAAGGGTTTGAATAAACTTTGTAGAGGCATAAGGAAAATTTTGATCTTGATTTTGAAGCCTTAGACACTACTAATGACAATGGACCTAGGAAAATTGCAAGGCACAATCTAAACGGGAAATAGCACCAACAGTGGCTCTCTCTAAGGATGTTTAAACACTAGGTTATAACAAGAACCACAAATCTCTTGGAAAGTAGAGCAAAAACCAGGCTAACCTAAAACTAGAAATAAACACACAATAGAAAGGAAACACACCTATAAATATACTACATACTACTGTGCATGGAGAAGAAAAGTTAATTGAAGAAATTTTTTAGGAATTGTCCATGCACTGGCAATTCCTGTTCTTCATCATCCAGATTCTTGAGGAAATAAGAATCTTTTCCAAAGATCTGAGATATAATAAAAGGTCCAATCCATAGTTATTCAATTTTTTTGTGCTTTCCTTTCTCTTCAGCCCTAATATTCAATTGCAATACAAAATCACCAGGCAAAAACTTTCTCTCATCTGCCCTTCTGTCAAAAAGGTATTTCATTTTTTGTTGTAGTTTGACATTTTCTCTCTGGCTTTCTCTCCTTATTTCATCATATTCTACTAACTAAACCATCCTTTCTTCCATGGGTTCAGAAATTTCTTCTTCTTCATCTTGGATAAATTTATAAATTAGGAGCAAATTGTTAACAGGAATTCTTGACTGAACACCATAAACCAATTCAAAAGGAGACTTTCCAGTGGCCTCCTTGACAGTAATCCTATCAGCCCAAAGGGCAAGTCTCAATTTAACATTTGAAGCTCTCTTATTTTCCTCCAAGGTCTTTTTTAAGATTTCAAAAATGCTTTTATTACTTGATTCTACTTGACCATTAGCTTGAGGGAGGTATGGGGATGAATACGACATATAAATTCCCATATCAGAGAAAAAATTAGTGAATTCTTCAAACCTAAAGAACATGGCATTGCCCATTATCAATTTAAGGGGGACACCAAATCTTGTAATTATATTATCCATCAGAAAGTCAATAACCAAAGTACTTGTTGCCTTTTTGGTTGGGATTGCCTCCACCCAGTTTGTGAAATAATCAGTTACTAGCAAAATCCAACCATGGCCTCCACTTGATTTTTCAAAAAATTCTCCTATAAAGTCCATTCCCTACATAGCAAAGGGAGCCTCTGCTATTATAGGGTTTAATAACAATGCCCCTAAATATTTAATCTTGCTTGAAAATCTCTGGCATGGCTCGAATTTCTTAACAAAAGTGTGAGCATCTTGAAAAACAAGAGGTCAATAATATCCAACCCTCAAAATTTTGTGGGCTAACAGTTCTAGCAGAATAATGCCCTCCACACATCCCAGCATGCATTTCTTTCAATACCTTTTCTGATTGACCTTTGTCAAGGCATAATAACAAGATCCCATCTCTATTTTTCCAGAACAAATCACCCTACAATAAAACATACTTTTGTGATTGCAATTACAAACTCCTTCTTTGGTTATCATTCAAGTTATATAGATATTTAGTATTTTTTAGAAAATAAACAATATTGGTATACCAGGGTTGCATCTCAATACTTGTCAAGCAGTTCTCTTTAACACCAACACTTTTTACTTGGATAAAATCTAAATTTTCTTCTGTCATCAACTTAGCCAACCCTAATCCCCTAACCAACTTAGTGATATGGATTTCTATGTCAAACTCTTGGACTTTGTTTATCCATTTACATCTTTTTCCTATCACTTCATTTTGAACAAAGATATCTTTGACAGCAGCATGAGGGACATAGGCTTTTACTTTTGCACACACCAAATAAGTCCTGAAATACTTGACTACCTTCACTAGAGAATAAGCTTGTTTTTCCATCATTTGATAATTTAATTCAGCTGATTGCAATGATTTACTAAAAAATGCAATGGGGTACTCAAATCCTTCACTATCCTTCTGCAATAAGACTACTGCAATAGTATGGAATGAGGCAAAAGTAAACAAAGAAAAGGGCTTAGTGTAATCAGGGGATACAAGGAATGGTGCTTCTTGAATAGGTTTCTTTATCCTTTCAAAGGCTAACCGATCTTCTTGGCCCCATTCAAACTTCACATTTTTCTTTAGCAATTTGACAATAGGTTTAACTAATTCTGTAAAGTTGGCAATAAATCTCCTAACAAAGTTAATCTGCCCTAGAAATTATTGTATACCTTTTAATTTCTTGGGAGCAAGCACATTTTGGATGGCTTCAACTCTTTCAAGATCTATCCTCACCCCCTCCTTTGACACCATGTGTCCCAAAAGTTTCTCCTCAGTAACAGCAAAGTGACACTTTTTTGGGTTGAGAGATACCCCATATTCTAGTGCTTTTATCATGACCTTTTCCAAGTGATTGCAATGATCCTCTTCTCTTTCTGAGAAATTTGTCAAATCATCTTGGTACACCACCATCAAAACATATATGAGGTATTTGAAGGCTACATCCATAGCTCTTTGAAAAGTTGCACCAACATTGTTTAGCCCAAATGGTATATGAGCATATACATAGGTGCCCCAAGGGGTAGTAAATGTTGTCTTGAATTGCTCAGATTCTTTAACCAGCACCTGATTGTACCCTGAGAACCCATCCATCATAGATAATAAATCACATCTAGTGACTTTATGGAGCATAGCGTCCATGTTAGGTAGTCTATAATTATCCTTCAATGAGGCTACACTTAAATTTCTAAATTCAGCACATAACCTTATCTCCCCTTTTTTCTTTCTTACAGGGACTAACTTAGAGACCCAAGATGAATGTCTAATAGCCTTGATTATGCCTGCATCCCTTAGCTTCATAATTTTTGTCGGCATCTTGGTAGCCAGTAATTTATTGACTGGCCTTTGTTTTTTTCTGAATGGTTTACTGCCTTCTTTTAAAGGGGCATCATGTTGGAATAAATCTTCTCTGTAAGCTTTCAAATCATCATAGAACCAGGAAAAAACATGTTTGTACTTTTTTAGCAACTTTATCAAATTCTGTCTCACATTGCTGTCCAATTTCTTGCCAATGTAGACTAATTGGGGAGATGTTTCAAATCACAAATTTATTTCCTCTAAGTCTGCCACTCTGGCATTGGATTTCTGAGTCATATAATTGTCATTAATGCTAAGCATGCCTTAAGATTCAACCAACCCCTTGGGAATATGATTAGTATCCAATTGAATGACTTCCTGATCAAAAATATACTCCTTATCATCCATAATTGACACTAGAGATTCACAATCAATCTTTTGATAATCATACTGATCTATACATTGGTTAAACTTCAGGATATCATCATCATCCTCAAAAAATTTCCTATTATGAATATTATCAGGAACTGCTGGCCTACTTTTCATCTCAACCACAGACATGCCAGTAAGAGTAGCATCATTATTTTTTAGGGCAACATTTGCCAGAAAATTTCTCATTATATTATTTGATCTTTCTACTCACAAGATATTGAAAGCATTAAAGAATTCCATCCTATCCCAGACAACATATTTATATAATTTCAATCTATCATCTTTAGCAGCATAATGTCCCCTAATTTGAGATATGATTAGCTAGCAATCTCCATGGACTTTTAAACATTTAATGCCATGCTTGATGGCAATATCCATTCCCAAGATTAAAGCCTCATATTCAGCAATATTGTTTGTGCATTGAAAATTTAACATGATTGAATATTTGAAATTGATACCTGATGGGGATATCAACAAGACTCCTTCCCCAGATCCTTCTTTTGAACATCCACCATCAAAATAAATTTTCTAAAGCCCATCTTGTTGCAATAGAAATTCATCCACAATTGGGTCAGTGTTCTTTAGCTATGGCTTAACTTCTTCAACCATAAAATTCTCCATATCAATATTCACACAACAATTTAATTGATCAGGTAAGACCACCTCAATTATAATAGATGACCGGGGTTCTTTGTATAATTTCACCTCATTCCCATTAACAGGGATAGTTGTGTAAGATAAATCCAACTACATCTTTCTTCCTATTGTTGTTGCCCATTGCCTTGATAAAAGCATACCATAATATGGTTTAGTGTCCACTACTACTATGTTCATTCTATAAGTTGCTTCAGGGAAAGCATCAATTTTCACTTCAATATCCTTTAATTTTCCTATCATACGAACTTCCCTATTATCCATGGCATAGCAACTACCAGCAAATGTAGTAACCTGGAGGCCTAATTCTTTCATCACATGTTAAGACATCACATTTGCTGCTGCTCCAGAATCAATCATGCAATTTTTTACCAAGAAACTATTTACCATTAAAGTGACATAGAATGGATCAACAAACAATGGTTCTTGAGTTATTATATTTCCAATGCAAATTTTAGAGAATTCCTTGCTATTTCCTTTTCCTTTCACTAGTGGACCATCTTTGTAAGCATTAGCTAGTGTCAAAGGTATCTCCTCATGACTAGGGACAGAGACATCATCTATTCCTTTTAATAGTGCCAGAGAAACTTCTTTATGCTCTTTTCTTTTCAACATTTCCATAAGAGGAACTGAGACTTTCATTTGGGTCAAAGTATGTTTAATGTCAAAATGAGGTGATTCAGGGGGCATATCATTCACTTTCTTCATTTTCTTGAGTTTCTCATTTGGTACTAATTCTTCTTTTGATATTCCCCCCCAATATGATCATGAGAATATCCTTCTTACCTCCAACATTTATCATTGTCATCTTCCTTAGGATGAAGATCCTTATTTACTTGAGGTGAGTCTTTCCTAACATAAACAGGGGTAGACTTGCCTTGAGTTGGTTGTACTATTCTATTTCTTAAGTTGTAGGCATTTCTCTCTTGATTAATTGTTGCAATAGTCAAAGACCTTTTTTCTTCATCAGTAGGAGTCCTAAAATGAGATTGTGAACTATCATCGCCCACTGTTTTTATAGTTTCCTGTAAAGCATACTCATCCTTATCACTTTGATATGTTGAACTTTGTAACTGGTTTGTAAAACAATAATTATCCTCTGAACATGAATTATCAGAGGATGAAGCAATATCAGGGAGCCATGGATATGGTTTCTTTATAGTGAACATATTGATAACAAGGCCTTCCTTCTCTCTTTCTTCTATTTGGTCAAACAAAGCCTTAGCTACTACACATTGATATGAAGACTGTGGCATATTGCAAGCATCACACCAGGGATTATTCTCAACATAGTTGGCACTGTTCATTTTCAGGGGATCTGGGGTTTCTTTTTCTTTTGGGTTATCTTGCCCCTCAGAGACAGGTTTGTCATTATTCCAATTGATCTTGTATGGATAATCTCTCAGGTTAATTTGTCTGTCAAATCTTTGGTTAGTATACTTATTACCTTGTTACCCTCCTCTATCATTCTTATCCATATTGGAAGCAAGGTCTTTTACTACACTCACCAATTTGTCCACTGTGTCATCTTCTTTGACATTTTTATTGGCGGATCCCTTTTCTTTCCAAAGTTTATTGTCTTCTCTCTTCCCCAATTTCCTTGATGCTCACCTGGTACTCTCAATGTCAATTGCTATCTTGTAAACATCCCTTAAGGTAGTTGGGTTCTTATCTATAATCAGATAAGACATTTTTCCATCAGCAACATTAATGTAAGTGGTAAGGCACACTTCCTCATCTAATCTCAAAACTTGGAACAATTTGTTCATAGCCTTTTGAAATCTACTGTTAAATTCAGCCATATTTTCATTTGGGAAATTCTTGATGTTATTAAATTCATTTAAAAAGTATCCATAATTAACATGCTCTCTATACTGCTCCCTAAAAGACTTTACAAATTCATCCCAAGAGGCAATACTATCATTTGGCAAGTTTTTGAACTAATCCCTAGCATCTTCAATTAAAGATTAAACAAAAAGTTTCATAATGGCATCCTCATCTTCAATTTCAAAATCAGTAATCTTATCACCAAAATCTTTTAAATGCTCCTCACAAGTAACAACATTATTTCCTATAAACTTAGGGATCCTATCTCTTACCTCATTGGGGATCACATTAGGGTGACCGAGAATGCCTTAAAAGAAAAGAAATTTATATCTGTTCATGTGGATAGGCCTCCTTTGAAAATTCCCCAACTCATTATTACCATTTGGTCTAGCAATTCCTCCTTGATGTTGAACAGGTGGAGGAACACTCTGCTTGGGCTTAGTAGTTTGAAAACTTGGGTGAGGACCCATAAGTTGAGCAACTAGATTAGGACCAGAGTTTTGAACATTTGGGTTCTTTCCACACTTTTGGACCTTAGGAGAACCACCTTGATTTTTCACATTTAGATTAGCAGAAGGATTTAATTTTTGTACTCCTTGATTCACATGCATAGAACTACTTGCTGTAGTATTATTGGTAGCATGAAGTAAGGCTATCTTCATCTTCATGTCAGCTGCATCAACCTCTAGTTCCAACTTTTCTAGTTGTTTTTCCAAGTCATCTTTAGCCTTCCTAGCTTGTTCAATATCCAAGTCAATTTGAGGTATTCCTTTAAGGTTAGAAGCTTTCTGCCCAGACTCATTTATGCTGATACCAACAACCTTTTTCTTACCTTTGTTAGGGGAATCTTTAGTAGTTACTTTGAGCTTCACATTTTATTGATTCTCATATGGGAACAACTGCCTAATGACAGGTCCGTCCTTGTCAGGGTTTGAGATTTTATTTGGGGCTTTTCTTCTCAAATCATTGAGGGTACCAAACAATTCTAGATCCAAGCCTTTAACTTCTTGATTCATGATTTTAGTCTTGAGGTCATTCCTTCTTGTCTCAGCTAAGAGTTCTCCTCTTTCCAATAAAAAGTCATATATCCTTTGCCCACATTTTTCCTCTTCTTCAGCTATTTCCTTTTCTTGTTCTTTCTTTTTTCTTTTCAAAGCCACAACCTCATCTTGTAACTTATTAGAATCATATAATGATGTTGTTTTAGCAGCAAAAGTCTCTTCTGGTGGAGCAAGATTTTCTTTCGTAGGAAAGAACCCTATGTCAGTATTTTCTCCATCCCTAAATGAATTAAAATTGGTATTAGCTCTATAAGCATCAACTGGTCCCATGGGCTCTGCATATTCAGATGAAGACAACTTCCTTTCTGGAATGGGAAGATCCATTTTCCCTTTAGAATCATGTTGGGAATCATGTTTAGATGCCCGTCTTTTGGACCATTGTTTCCTTTGAGGCGTATGGAGCTCTTCTCCAAGATCCTTTTCAAGATTCATTTTGGAATAGGATCTGGTATTTCTTTGTCAGCTCATCTCATAGAACAAACAAATACTTCACTATGCAATACTAGAATACACAGAGGTTAGAGTCACCACCCCTTTTTAGAGGATTAATATATATAGAGATCAAAACACTTTGTCCTATCTCAGATTTCCTTTAAGTAATAAGAAAATATATAGAAATTTGTAGATAGATTAGGTTTGATAATTCCTCACCTGGAAACTTCAAGAAAATGACCTTTCACTGTCCATAACTACAAATCTTTTTCATTTAGTGTTATTCCTCTTGAAAATAGACAAGGTACCATATTAGATATTTTAGAGTTATCAACTACTCCAATTGAGATAAGATCTGTATCATTTTTAAAATCAGGACCTTCAAACAATGTGTCATGGAAGATAAGCAGAATAAAATTGCTTTAATGATTATGAGGAAAAACAAACTAACTCTCAATATTGTAAGGACAAATGCTTTCATGATCATGAGTCTTAGAACATTGCAAGTTCCCCAGTAGAGTCGCCAATTTGTTAGTTCTTTTTCTTGTAGAATCGATTATAACAGCAATAAATTCCAGACTCTCTTGTACCCAAGTTAGATTCTCACAGAGAAAAGGCTAATTAACAAGGATGAAAAATCCTTCTACACTTTGGGCTCCAAATATCCAGGTGGGTGCACCTTTGATAGAATATTATCTTTTAGTAGTTTTTCTTAACAGTGGATTAAGGATTGGTGATCCTTCTTGTTTTTATGCCACTAGGCTTACGAAGGCTAACCTATTGATTTAATCTTCAAGGAATAACTAAGATGAATTTTACTGAATATAATTAACTAGAAATGTACATGAAATAGTAGAAATATAAAGATTGATTAAATTTGAATTGATGATAACAACCACTTGTGAGCATTTTGACCAGTGCCTAATCATGGGTGATAGAGTCAAAATAGAGCATACATATATTAAAGATAATCAATGGAAATAATAATGAACCCCAGATAGAATTCCTTACAAACTATCCTCTCATCCTCATACCCATGTATTAAATCCCTGCATAAACCCTAACCCTTTGCAATTATCTACAAGATTTAAAACTCTCCTTGAAAGCAACTCACAGACAAGAACATAGCCACTTTATAACCAGTATACTCAAAATGCCTTACAAATTGAACACACAAGAATTAATAGCAAATTCAAGAAGAAATCATTGATATAAAAATGGAAATTCTATTGTATTTTATTGATGTAAATTTGATATCAGTACATTCAAAGACTCAAAACTGATATTCAGACCCGATTTAGTAATCTGATGTATAGTTAGAAAATGGAAGCACTTCCATTATAGATTTGTTTAGCCTTCTGAGTAAGTGGTTTGGGGTCATGGAAAGTGCCTTGAATGGGTTCCTGATCTTGACATGACTTCCCCCCTGTTATGTCCCTCTTTCCACTCTCGTTTAGCCTGATTTCTGCAATTTGGACTGCAGATTGGTGATTTTGGGCTTCAGGGTCAGGGTCAACCTTTTAGGTCTATGTCAACCTCAACCCTATCCTAGGTCAGGGTCGACCTCAACCTTGACCCAGGGTTCAAATCCTGGGGTCTCACAAATTTTGGAGGTCAGCCTTTACAAAAAGTATTTCCCGCTTTTGGGTCGGCTGTTTCAGTTCTGAAGCATTGATTCCTAAATTATATTTAATATAGGTCCTCTTCTAGGGGTAAAGGATTTAATGGGAATTTAATCCTCCTATGTAGGCCTCCTTAGAAAATTGTTCCCTAATTCCATATAAAAGGGAAGCTTTCTCTCATTTTCTCTAAGTCTTCTAAGCATCAAGAAGTGATACTAAGTTCTCTATTGAAGCCTATGCATCCTTGAGCAATTGAGAAACATCATCAAGAAAACATCATCAAGAAAGATTTCAAGAAAGAATTCATCCATTCAAGCATCCATTTTCATTAAGGAGATCCATTGGAGGCCATTGAAGGAGTGAAGCTACATGGTGCCCTTTTGGTGATCTCTCCATCCACCTTCTTCTAAGCCTATTCCAAAGTCAAGAACCCATTTAAGACTTCATGTTGGAGATCTATTAGCAAGAGATTGAAGACATCCTACCTTTCTACATTCCACATTTTGAGGTGTACTTGTGGATTCAAGGATTTGAATCTGCCACAAGGACTTTCACAAGCAAGGTGAATTTATGCATTTGCTTTGTTTACTTCTACAATTTCAATTATATATCTGAGGTTAATTCCAATACTAGGGTTTGACTAAGGAAAACCCCTCCCCCACAACAAGCAATCTCCTTTTTCTTGTAGGTATAGGTGTAGAATAGCGGATTTGAACCCAGATCTAGATACCCTTTTTGGCTTTCTTTCAGACGGTGCAAACAAAGTCACTTTCAGATCTGTGTAGGTCAGGGTCAACATTATTGGGTTAGGATTGACATTTTTTGGTCAAGGTCAACTATTTTTATAAGATGACATTGGAATGGAAAAATATTTATGGGTTTTGTTCATCTCTGCATTCCTGTTCGGGATCAACTGTTAGTTTTTCTAGAAACTCAATACAGTCCTCAGAAAATAGCATTCTTTGATCTGCAATATTTCAAGGTTAGTACATTTCTCCCATTCCTTCAATTACTATCATGTATCATTTCTATACTTTTTATTAACAAAATTTAAGGTATCTCCTTTGTTATTCTCCTTTCCAAATAGTTGATTCATTTGTGCATTAGCCCTTCCTCGGGGTTGATCAACTTGGATCTCCCATTTGTGCATTTGAGGATAAAAAGGAACATCTTATCTTATCCTTAATCACAATTGAAATACTTAATCAATATAATTCAATTAGGGTTAAGGAATTCAATACATTCTAGGCAACTTAAAGGATAATTTACACATCAATGCATTACATATTCTTAATAAACATATCTCTATTTCAATCCCCTTTACATTCTTATATGTATA
>MU225682.1:4202849-4218456 GCA_018584345.1 Thuja plicata | reverse complement strand
TATTCCTACTTCTGATCAATTCCAAATCAAATTTGGTTTACCTTGGATAACTGCTATGCATGCTATTGCTTCTCCCATTCATAAATGTCTTAAGTTCATTCATAATGGAGAAGTCAAAATGATTAATTATGGTTTGTTTCAACCTTCTAGGCCTAGATATTGTGCTACTCTTGATTTTCTTTGGCCTTCATTACCTAACTCATGTCTACCTCACCCTAATCATCTCTTTCTCTCCTATCAAGCTTACAAACATCAAAAAAATTCTGAGTTAAGTATGCCTCAGATTGATTCAAACCGTGGTCTTTTGCCTACTCCTGCAATATCTCCTTTATCTATATCTACTAATAAGATTGATCAAAATTATTCTCTTCAATTACAACCTATTGATAACTCTCCTATAGAACCGAGGAAGGAACCTATTGTTATTCCTCCTAGTTCTCAACATTTACCAAATAAAGTTAAACGTAAAAAATCTGATAATGAACATCGTAAGAAGTGTAGAGCTAATGCTAGAGCTTGTGCTTCTATGATTTGAAACTCATTACCTACCTTCGATCAACCTATGCCTGATGCATTGGATTTTAATATTCATGGTGTCAAGACAAATGGTTATGATGATCCTATTCGTATCTTGGATCCTATTTTAGTCAATCTTGATGAGGAGGACACTCTCGATGATCCTATTGATCTTAGTGATGAATATGAGACTATTGACCTTGATAATGATTTACCTCATATTCTTTCAACTCAATTAATGATTACACCTAGTAATGAACATTGTGATTCTCAAGAGGATCCTTGTTTGGAACTGGCTATCATTCCTACTATATTGGATATAGTCCCTCTTGCGAGTTGCCCACCTACCCTAAATAACATAAACCAAGATGGGGAGGGTTGACAACATGCTTTATTGGCTCATCCTTTATGGTAGCCCCTTGTGTGTTTATATGTTGTAATGTGCTTCCCCCGTACTATGTTTCTGAATGTTTGTTAGATTCTTTCATATGACCCTTGTTACTTTGTTGGTATAAGGTGATAAAAAGAACCAAAGCTGTTGTTCAATTTCTCTATATGTATCTACATTCTTCTATATGTTGCTTCATGTTATGTTGTACATGTGTTATTGTTTGTAACTATGTTCCTTGTACAATCTACTTGGATCTACGACATGGTAGCACTAATTATTTTTGGTCTCCATGTTGTGGTCCGAAAAGATTCCTCTTCGGAACTCTTAAGTTTCTTTCCTCCTTTGTGATTGTAGTTATACTTTCTTTGGGGAATGATGTCAATTCATTTGCAATAATATTATATTTTCTATGTACATGTTATCTTACGATCATACTGACCCCACATTAGGTAGATCCCTCTTGTGTTCTTATGTATGTTTATGTTTTATTTCCCTTGATTTGTCTTCCTTTGGGGGCATCTCGCAGTGGAAACATAATTCATAGAGTTGTTGATGTTTCTGTTAAAACCATTGCTCCTGTTAAAGTGTTAGCAATGACTTTAATGTGGGGGCATACACTCTACTCACTTTTTTCACACACGCACATTCAAAATAGTTTTCAAAAATTAAAAACTTTTCCCTTTATGGATTAAAAGAAACTAATCCTTAAATCATGGTCATTTTTACTTTTTTTTAGGCTCTCTCGATCCCTCCAGTTTAAAATTTACACGGATCTCTTGATCCCACCAGTTTTTCAATTTACAATAATCTGATCCCTTTAAGAACGGATCTCCCTGATGGGTTGACTAGTGAGTAGCCACATTCATTAGGAAATTTAATTCAATATTTCCAATTACACTTTTTGTGTGGTTCACAATAAGACATAAGTTCTCATTGGGCGAGATAATCACACCCTTTTCTCTCTCTACTTAACTAAGTGATGTCTCTCTTATCAGGATCTTAGGGTTGATAAGGACTTAAGTCCCTTGGGGGCTTAAGGGTTTCTTTATCCCTTTTGGATTCAATAAGATTGTCTTTTCTGTATATTCTCCTTTACCAAGAGTTTGTGTTGAACTCATACTCTGCTAAAGTGGGGGCTAAATTTATAGTTGTAAAATGGAAGCACTTCCATTATAGACGTGTTTAGCCTTCCAAGTAAGTGGTTTGGGCTCATGGAAAGCACCTTGAATGGGTTCTTGATCTTGACATGGCCTCCCCCTATTCTATCCCTCTTTCCACTCTTGTTTAGCCCAATGTTTGCATTCTATACTGTGGATTCGTGATTCTGGGCTTCAGGGTCAGGGTCGACCTCGACCTTGACCCAGGGTTCAGATCCTGGGGTCTCACAAATTTTTGAGGTCAACCTTTGCAAAAAGTATTTCCCGCTTCTGGGTCGGCTGTTTCGGGTTCCAAAGCATTGATTCCTAAATTATATTTAATATAGGTCCTCTCCTAGGGGTAAAGGCTTTAATGGGAATTTAATCCTCCTATGTAGGCCTCCTTAGAAGATTGTGCCCTAATTCCATATAAAAGGGAAGCTTTCTCTCTCATTTTCTCTATGTCTTCTAAGCATCAAGAAGTGATACTAAGTTCTCTATTGAAGCCTATGCATCCTTGAGCAATTGAGAAACTTCATCAATCCAAAATCATCAAGCAAGATTTCAAGCAAGCATTCATCCATTCAAGCATCCATTTTCATGAAGGAGATCCATTGGAGACCATTGAAGGAGTGAAGTTACATGGTGCCCTTTTGGTGATCTCTCCGTCCACCTTCTTCTAAGCCTATTCCAAAGTCAAGAACCCATTCAAGACTTAGTTTTGGACATCTATTAGCAAGAGATTGAAGACATCCTACCTTTCTACATTCCACATTTTGAGGTGTACTTGTGGATTCAAGGATTTGAATCTGCCACAAGGACTTTCACAAGCAAGGTGAATTTATGAATTTGCTTTGTTTACTTCTACAATTTCAATTATATATTTGAGGTTAATTCCAAAACCAGAGTTTGACTAAAGCAAACCCCTCCCCCACAACAAACAATCTCCTTTTTCTTGCAGGTATAGGTGCAGAACAGCGGATTTGAACCTAGATCTGGATACCCTTTTCGGCTTTCTTTTGGATGGCGCAAACAGAGTCACTTTTGGATCTATGTAGGTTAGGGTCAACATTATTGGGTCAGGGTTGACTTTGTGGGTCAAGGTCGACCTTTTTCATAAGATGAAATTGGAATGGAAAAACATTTCTAGGTTTTGTTCATCTCTTCGTTCTGGTTCGGGATCAACTATCAATTTTTACAGAAACTCAATACAGACCTCAGAAAATAGCATTCTTTGATCCACAATATTTCATGGTTAGTGAATTTCTCCCATTCCTTCAATTACTATCATATATCATTTCTATACTTTTTATTAACAGAATTTAAGGTATCTCCTTTGTTATTCTCCTTTTGAAATAGTTGATTCATTTGTGCATTAGCCCTTCCTCAGGGTTGATCAACTTGGATCTCCCATTTGTGCATTTGAGGATAAAAAGGAACATCTTATCTACTCCTTAATCACAATTGAAATACTTAATCAATAAAATTCAATTAGGGTTAAGGAATTCAATACATTCTAGGCAACTTAAAGGATAATTTACACATCAATGCATTACATATTCTTAATAAACATATCTCTATTTCAATCCCCTTTACATTCTTATATGTATACATTATCAATTACAATCTATCAATAAAATAAACAAATCAAAAACAACACACTCCACACATATTTTCTTATATATTACATCTACCTTGTAGTCTTATTTTACCATCCCTTTTACAATATTAGAACTTGATACTTATAGATAGCCACAGTCATCTTGGAATCCTTTTGGAAAATAAGGATGCAACAAGCTATGGAGGACTGGGATAGTGGACAAAATACAGTTGACAGATGAGACAAAATTTTAGGCAAAGGGGGTAACAAATCTTTTCTATTAGCCATGTAATCTTTTGTCCTGTGACCGCCTGAATGCTTGAAGTTGCTCTGAGGTGGCTGGGTCCTTGTCATCTAGAAATTTTTCTCTGGTTGGTGCAGAGGCCCCAATATTTGATTTCTTCAAACTGCTCAACCTCTTTGGTGTTAGCTTTCTCCTTTATGTTTATTGTCTCATACTACCAGGGTGACTATTCCATACTTGCTAATCTACGTGGTGAACACCTCATCACTTGGCCAAATGAAACTGAGGACCTCATCTCTCTGGCTATTGAAATCTTCCCAGTCATCATTAGCTTTCTCAATTTCTACCTCCCAGGATTCAAACAATGCCTTGGCTTTATTCAAAATATCAATAGTTAGCACAAACCAGCCAGTATTTGCCAATGTAACAATACTTTTTGTCCTGCTGGTTAGTGCTTCATTCAATTGTCTTAGCCATAAGGATTCATTCTTTATGTTCCCACCTTCTTTGAACATATTGGGAAACATATCATATCTATCCCTAGAAAACTCTTCTCTCAAAATTGTGACCCTCTTTATGACCATGTTCTTCTTGATGTCCAAATTGACCATCAGTTTGAGACATTTATGGGTGCTTGTCAGGATGATATCAATATTATTCTATTCCTTTGAGAGAGAGTAAAAGGATTTGACATGGGCTGCCTTCCCTCTCCAATTATTCATTATCAAATCTCACTACTCCTTTTCATCACCATTCTTTCTCATGATGCCTGCAATCTTCTTTCCCAGTAGATAGAGGTTAGCAAGATTGACCTCACTAGAACACCTCTTGAGGTTGGAAAATATCTAATCAGAATTTTTTTTTTCACCAATTCCTTAGCCTCTTTGTATGTAGGAGAATCTTCAAGATCCCTTTTACCTTCTTCTTCTAGCCTTGACCTCTCACTAATCAAACTGTTCTTCTCAGCCTCTAATTCTACTCTTTTGGCATCGATGGCTTCTTGTGTCGTGGGACTTAAAGGTGCAGGGGATGGGGGATATGTCACAAATGGACTAGATGAGAAGGGTTGGTGAGGTTCCTAAGCAATTACCCCTTGGGGCACAAATTGAATCTTTTTTTTACCCTCCAGCTCTGCTATTCTGTTATCTTTCATCAAGGATTTGACCTTTTCCTCATTATAATCTTTAAGTACAAACTCATATTTCTCATTTAAGCTGGCATAGACCTCCTTTTCTCTCTCAGCTACCTTCATGCTTAAATTATTTGTTTGAACAACAAGTTTTCTAGCTTCAGTTCTTGAAGTGTCAACAACCCTCTTCACAATTAGACTTCCTATATTTTCAACCTCATCATCTTCCTTTATTCTCCTCTTGTCCTTTTTCTTTAATGACCAAATGGCTAGAGCTGCATGATTTTCACTAAACTGGGCATCAATTGATGTCCCAACAGTGCTCATAGTTTTTTCTTGCTTTCTAATAGCATCAATGACCACTAAATCTGCTAGATCCCATTGAGGTAATATGAGAACTCCCTACTTTTTAATCATTTGTCTACCCTCTTCAGGGGTGATCTTATCCAAATTTGATATCATATCCTTCTTAATTTCCTTCTCTATATCTTCCTTGGTAGATTTGGGTTGGGTTTCTTGTAGCTTTTGGCACTTGTGATTGAATTCATCAATGTGGCATCTCCATAGAAATTGAATGAATGCCCTAGTTTTAATGAAATTGTCATCAGACAAGAATTCGTCACTGGCTTGTTTGGTTATAGGATCCAACTCCCTGCCAACAAACTCTGCTATTGTGAGATTAGTTTTTGTATGTTTAGGGGCCTCTGGCATCCCTTCTTGTAGCTCTTGAGTAGTAATAACCACTTCACCAGCATTCCTCAATTTAACCAATTACTCAGTGATGGCCTGATCATCATATTGCATGGGGGATTGGGAAGGAGATTATAATTCACTATCTTTTTCTTTTGTTTCCACCCTTTATCTTTTGGGAGAGGGAACCTCTTGAACATCAATATCTACTAGCCTCTTTCCTTTGTGCTGAAGAGGTTTGTCAACTTTAGGAGCAATAGTAGTGTATCCTCTCCTTTTATACACTACATAATCCCCTGGTGGGACTATTCTACCCTTTGGAAATTTATTCATGATAGCAAGAGCCCTTTATGGATCATTTTCAATTGCTCTTTGCCTTTTCTCATTTAGGGTTTGCATGATGCCCTCAAAAATATTCATTAGAGAGTCAATTTTATAAGACCATGGGAAAAAATCCTTTAAAGGATCATAAGTCTTGTCAAAATTTCTTACAAATTCGAAAGACTTCTTGTATGCCATCCATTTCTCCTTCCTGACTTCCTGAACACCAAGGTCAAAAATATTTCTGATGATATCCTCAGGGTAATTGAACTGATGTTCTATTATCAAGCACTTTGTCCTCTTCCTAAACATACCAATGATAAAATCCTCATTATCTTCACATCTCGACACAGACGTGGCTAAATGATAAGGCTCAAAATACCTGTCAAACTGTGTCCACCCACCTTTGGTTATGATGAAGTGATGGGCTCTGGTGAGGGTAGGAAAAATATTTCCCTTCATCTTCTCGGTCAGAGCTTCTTCCTATAGCCCACCTAATTGCCTTATAATTTTTGCTATTCCAATCTTGAGTGGGACTCTGTAGGGTAGCACATAAGGAGTTCCTCTAAAACCATAAACCCTAATTACTATGGAAAAAAGGGTATAAAATTAGATCTCCCCAATTGTGTGCAATTTTTAGCTCTGGGGCATATTCCATAGGCCTTAAAAGCCTCATCATTTCATTATGGACCCTAGCATTCTGGTTACTCAGAAGTGACTTGAGTCTAGTTGCAAAAACCTTATCAAAATACACATAACTAGCACCCTTCCTATCCCAAGACAAATAGGCACTCCACATTTGAACAGGAAATTCTTTACCATCTTGGAATTTATACAGTTCCATTTCTTGCACAAAGAAGTCTATACTATTGAACAAGAACATATGCATCATAAGGGAATACCAACCCATTGGCTTCTGTATGTTGCCATCTTGAATTCCTGATAGACCCCCATGCATCTCTTGAGCAGTATAAGATGCTAAATCAAATACTATTGGCAATTGGGGATGCAGAATCTGAACAACCATCAACATTATATGGACAGGCATTGCCACATCTTCATCTATCCCCAAAACATTACACTGAGTGTTGTACATCTTTATGGCCTTGCCATTAAAAAGATCCAACTTGAAAGGTTTCGGGGTTCTAAGCCCTACTACAAACAAGTTCCCTATTTTATTGATATACCCCTTCAATGCTTCACCGCTATAATAATCTCTTTGATTTTGGTATACTTCTTTAAAGTACTCAAGATCAATATCATCCATATTCTTAGAAGTGTCAGTCAGCTTGAAGATCCTTCTGATTTCATCAATTGATACAGTCAATAGTATATTTCTTTGAGTGTCCCTAACAACCCTAGCCACCTTATCATAAGTGTTAGAAATTAAAGTGAACAAATCAGTGTCCATGAACACATTAGGTGCTATAATTTTTCCCACATCTAACTCCCAAATATTACAGTCAGGGGTAGGGGCATTCCTCTGGCTATAGGTCATTCTGAACAAAGTAAGGCCATCAAAATTGGTTTTAGCATCTTTCTCCCATCTACCGGAATCATATAACCCTTCTCCAATTTTGAAGCGGGGATGTGGTGGAACTACCCATTTAATTTGTGTGGCATCTCCTGAGGATAGTGGCAATTACTCTAACAAATCTTCCCTAACATTCCATTTTTGGTAATCAATCTCTCTACAAACCTCAACTCTAGGGGTCATTCTAAGGTTTTTTCTTTCGATACTAGACTCAGATTTTGAAACATAGCTCTAAAACCTTTCTAAACTACAAATTCCACCACAATTTGAATGCTAGTGAATCAGTAAGCTTACCTATTCTGCATAGAAGTTGCGTGAAGCCAATTTTTCTCTGCAATCTCATTTTTGCTCGAATGATTTTGATGAATCATTGTAACTGCAAGTCGACTTAATCAATTGTACAGCCTTAATCAAATCAATCTTTCGAATTGAATTCAACTAGAGTTGTCACATGTTCTATAATTAATTCACAAGCTTCAATTACGTGGCTTAATAGTTCTCTACAACATATTTTACCAACTTTGAATTTGAGTCAGAGATTCTGGACATCATTCTCTGCATCCGACGGCTATCTTATTTTCCTGAAAACAACTGTCCACCGAAGACACATGTTGCCACCACTTAATCGCTTACTCGTTAGATGTTGAGCACTTTCCCTTTAAGTGAGTAAGCAAGCCATTAGATATAAAGCAACTTAATTATGGTTTAAATTCTTGCCAGCTCTAAATGCCCGGGTCCGCCAGTTGCCAGATGTCATCACCGCTTAATGACTTGCTTGATAGATGTCGTGCATCTTTTGTATAAGCCATTAATCCAACCGTTAGATATTTCTGGGCTTTAACACCTTTTATATTTTTCTACGACTAGACCCACACTCTTTCCTAGATAGGTGTCACCTCTGCTTAATCGCTTGCCCATTAGATACCGTGCACTTTTCCTTTAAGCCATTAAGCGGGCCATTGAATCTTTTCATACTTGCCCACTATTTAACTGAGAACCTTTATGATTTGTTCAGCCCCACCAAGGACAGGCATCATCACCGCTTAATGAATTGCTTGATAGATGTTGTGCACCTTTTGATTAAGCCATTAAGCCGACTGTTTAATCAAAACTGAATTGCTCGACACATAAGGTGATGACGTAAAAGGGATTTTTTCATGGCGAGACTTAGGAATTATTAGAGCGGTTAGGAATCACAGTCTTTTTGTAAAAAGCAACCCATTTAACATGGACACATGACTTAAGGTAAATTAAGTGACTGAAAAAGTAACACAAAAATAGAATCGGTCAAGACAGTTAGGGTTTTTTTAGTCATTTTCCACCATTTTCAACTAGGTTAAGGGTTTGAACAAACTTTGCAGAGGCATAAGGACAATTTTGATCTTGATTTTGAAGCCTTAGACACTACTAATGACAAGGGACCCTAGGAAAATTGCAAGGCACAATCTAAACAGGAAATAGCATCAACACATTGGTCACTATTTTAGACTCTATTAGTGACTCTTTAGGTTGCACCATTCACCACAAGCGTAATCTTGTAGGCTCTGATACCAATCTAATAGAGACTCCCTTAGTGTGCTTGCACAAAATTACTAGGACCCTAACTATTCCTAGTTTTCCCAAGACCATATTCTTTCTTCTAGGATCTTCCAAGTCCTTACTAATCTATTTTAGGACCACTCCAAAACCTCTCTAAGAGATTAAAACCATTGTGCTTCACTAGAGGTGACTATCAACAACTTTTACTTCACTTCTTTGCTCTTTCTTGGATGACTCCAAGTGGCTTCTTAACTCCTCTCTTTAGCAAGTGTTTGTAGGGGATATAATTAATTCTTAGAAAACTTCTTGAACTTCATTTGATCCCATTAGAATAGGGTAGCAATGCTTCTACAAACAATTTGAAGACTCTTAAGGAATTTTTTCTTTTAGGCCTATTACTCCTTCTAGCCCTATTTGACTAGTTTTTCCCACTTCTTTCAAAACTTTCCCAAACAACCCCAAAAACAAATCTGATATTCAGACACCATTTTCCAAGACATGAAATATTTTGTATTTTTTATGTCTCCAAGGTCTTCGTACAGTGGATTCCTAGAATTAAGGGTAGTTAGGGCCAATTGGGCTATTCTAGACTAGTCAAGTGACTTTTGCTTGAAAAAGTATCCAAATGGATTGGAAAAGGCCTAAGACTCTTATGAGGTATCTGTATAACCTCAATTTTCACAAAACCATGTTTGGTTTCTCTCTAAAAATCATATCACTGCATTCAAACACAATTAGATCATTGACAAGCACCTAACTGAATACACTGGACTCGCCTAGGGCTTGTCATTACAAATAGTTAAACTTATTCTTAGAGATTCTCAATTCATATTTACACTACAAAAGGTCTCCCCTACTATATCTCTCAAGGTTGTAATGAAATGCATGGTTGGTTTCTATGGGGTAGCCATTTTTCTCAAAACTGTCCTGACAAAACCAGTAAACTGCTAACTAACAAAAGATTTTACAAAACTATACTATTGAACACTAATAAACTTCACACAAAATAAAAATTTACTATATCTACCCTAGCTACAATAATCCAACTCAAAATGTAGTGATTCATTCCATTAAAGAACACTAACAATCAAAGATCAGTAACAGTGCACAAGAAATAGTAAACAAAGCAACTTCTTGAATTTTGAATTTCTTCTCTACAATAGCTAACCTCCGGAAATGGGTCTCCTCTTGGTTTATTATTATTTTCCCATGTTTTTAGCTGGTTACAATAACTACCCATCTTCAAACATCAAATGGAATCATTTTATGACAATGTTGTCATGCAACTTTGCAAAGTTGGAAATGTTGTCATGACAACATTTTGACAACTTTTCCAATATTGCCTCTAACATAGTTTTATGACCTATAACCTATACAAAATAATGTAAAAACACCATAGAGGCCATTTTAGGCTCAATTACAAGCTTTCCCTATCCTTTTAGGCTTTTAGACTCAGATTCTCAACTTTAGGCTTTCTAAAGCACTAAACACTAACAAAAGAAAAAACAACTAGAATGGATTGAACCTAGTAATCCATCTAGACACTAACTCGCAAGACCTCCTAAGGTCTAAGAAAACACTCTTGAACTGGCTAGGTTCAATACAAGCCACAACCAAAATTTGAAACTAGGAGTTAGCCTAGGTGCTCATGCACCAACTAATTCCTTCACAACCTACTCATAGGCTTACTAGCGCTATTTGACTGATTTTATCATAATTTTTCAACCCCTAGCCTTACACACAATCAGAGAACATTTTTAGATACCCTTTATAGTTCCTTGAAACATATGGGTATGTGCACCAAGTTGTGAGTCAAAAAAGTGGACACATCTTTAAAAAAAATCAAATTTCATATAACCCGATCGGGTTATTGAAAATTTGAAATTGTTCTAGGCTTGCTAACCAAGCATAAAAAATGTTATTAAAAAACTCAATCTTTCTTAGGACCCGATTGGGCTCTAAGATGTTTTGAATAACCCGATCGGGTTCTGAGAAATTTCTCAGAACCCGATCAGGTTATTAGAAACATAATATATTTTTGAAAGCCTAAAGCTTAGGCCATTTATAATGCCTAAACCGTGGAGTAGTAGAGTGAAGGAGGGAAAAAAAGTAGCAAAACCCAATTAGGCTTTGAAGAAAACAACATTTCTTCTACAATTTCAACATTTTCAAGCAATGGCACCCCGTAACAAAGGTATGTTTTATATTTTTTATTGTTTTGTTTTTTTTTTTTATTTGCAATCAAGTTAGGTTATGATATTGATTTTTTATTTTCTTTTATTGATTTCATATCAAATTCATCAAACAACCCAAGAAGAGGAAAAATAAATGAAAGACCACCCCCTAGAAGCACACCTATTGCAAAACCCTCAAAATACTCCTCAACAACCATAGGCACCTATAAATCCTCCTCAAAATCCTCCTCAACCACCATCACCACCCGTAAACCCTCCTCAAAATTCTCCTCATCCACAACCATCACCACCCGTAGACCCTCCACATGTGCCATTAGGTCATGTAAATGCAACACAAGAGGACCTCGTGCAACACCTTAACCAAAATAGTGCACGAATTAATATATTAGTCAATAGGTTGAAGGCTTTTGATCTTCAACATCACTCTACCCTCGCCACTGCATTAGAAAAAATGTCCAATACTGAAAATGAGGTGTCTTAAGAGGTGACAAAATGGGTTTCATAGAAGGATAGATTTCGTACATATTATGCTGATGGTTTATCATATGAGGATGTGAAAAGAAAGGCCATAAAAATTGTTACACATGTTCCCTTTTCATCGATCCTAATACTAGCACCTCCCTAGAAGATAATACAAAATGGTTTCCTATACATTGGTGTTCTCATAGGGGGTGAAATTAGATTTTTGGGATAGGTGGTAGATGGTATTTGACCAACCACCTTGTAATAATAATGAGGTACCTTTATATTTTTTGAGGAAGCTATACTATGAGTTTATCCTCGGCAAGAAGCTGAATTACTTTGACTTTTGTGAGTTCTAGGGTAGAGGGAGAGGCTCTGCATAGGATAGACCTGGGGCATGTAGGATTACCCGACCACAAGAGAGGAGGCATACTGTGATAAAACCCCTCATTCATGTTGTGGTCCCAGTAGTGGTGAAGTATTCTATGGATATAAAGACTCTTCATGCAGCTACATCATTGACTCATTTCATTATTAAGCATGGCACTCAGTTAGTTGTAGAAGAGGATGGATCAGTACTTGCACCACCTCCATCTTCATTAGACACACCATTAGGATCATCCCATCCTTCTCCATCTCCATCATCATTAGATGCACCATTAGGACCATCTCATCTTGTGCTAGCTCCATTATCATCAGATATAGTTGCAGGGTCATCCCAGTCCATTGAGCATATCTGCATCAGTTGTAATGGTATATGTGATGGGGTAGATATTCATACGAGTGTGGATGGTTGGACATCTCATTCGTGTGTACATTGAAGGAGAAGATTTCAAGAATCCACTACTGAGGATATGGACCTCAAAGATGATCTAATGACAATGGTGTTTGGTAGAGAGCCGATACATATTTGTTTAAATTTGTGTTTTGACATGTTATTTTAATTAATTACCTAAATCTGTAAAAGCTAAATAATTTTTTATGTATAGAAGAATCTAAATTGATACATAAATAATATGCATTGTAGGGTTTAGTTGGTGGTATGAGCACACCAAGGAGTTCTCATTCTAGTAGATGTGGATGGGTAGCTCAAACACCTGAGGTAATGTTTTATAAATATTCATAAAATAGAATAATATGTTATTTTCAAATTTTCATATCTTGATAATTTGTATGGTGGTAACTTAGCCAGATTATCAACTTTTGACAATTTTACATTATTCTTGTATCTTTGTTTCAACTATTACCTTTCTTACTTCTACTACATCATTTTGAGATCACAATGTCCTTGGTACACCATATGTGAGCATTACATCAATATTTAACAACTTTTAATCCATGAACCCCCATATTGACCTTTTAGACCAATTGTGCCAATAAGGCATTATATAGCATCCCATTACATAAAGTGACCCTTAGGCCATGTAAACATGTGAAATGGATTTTATTGATCTCATTACATCTACAAATGAACTTTGATGGTATTTTTTTAATCTTCCCCTTCTAGGGTCTTCTAGGTGACCTTGTCTTCCTTCTTGCTCCCTTGGTGCTCTGCACCATATTGTATTGTTGATTTCATGTATTGGTGTATTAGTGTATGTTTTTTTGCTATTGCTTTATGGTAAAATATTTTTTTCTAATGTAATTCAACTCAAGGAATTCATAAAAGGATGGTACTCCCTCAAGGAATGAGGTTGAACGCAAAGGCTTCAATAGAGATCCGTGGCTTTTGGTAACCTAGACATCTACTTTTGAACAATTTCACTTCCTTGTCTATCCATCATGACTCAAATTGATTTGAACTCCCACCCTCCATCCTTGGACTCAATTCAACCAATTTTTAACTCATACATAGACTCATACCCCAACCAATCACTTATTGGCTTCTGAATCAACCTTGAACATCATCTGGAACATCCAACTATCATTCTTTTACTCTTATTTATTGTTCAGAATACAAACTCTGATTGTTAACTTATTATGGATGTCCTTAATCCTTCAATACACCTCCATATCCTTCATATTACTCCCAACATATAAATTCTAAGACACCCCAAGAACCCCTCAACTTATCACAAGGTCCTTATCCTATCGCTCAGAGCACATTCACTTGGTAGTTCAGTAAACTCTACTCTCTGGCATTTCACTGTCATACTAGGATAGTCCCCATATACTAGTCTATATCTTCACCATAGAAAAAAAAAACACTCTACACCCTAGGTTCATAAGGACCCCAAATATTTTCATCACTGCCAATACCACCTACTCTCGACCTAAAAGCACTCCAAATCCCCCCATGCTAAGGGTAAAGACACTAAAACATACTCACTGTTAGGCTACAATAGTCCTATTACCTGATGCAAAAGTGGTCCTAACTTCTAACCTCCATGAATACAATCTAGACCATCCTTCTCTAAATATGACTAAAAAATTATTAAATAATAGTCTTGTGTGTGAAAGAAGAGAAAAATTTTATATTGTAATAATAGTTTGTAAAATTTATTTATAAACTTGTGATAATAGAGTTGTGGAGCATAAGAATTTGTGGAATTCAAGTGAATCATAATCCTAATTGTAAACTATTGCTTATATTTATTTGGTGTTTTATAGGGCTTGTCAGGGGCTCAGATTTCTAAGATTGATTATGTCACCCTTTTTGCCATTGACTTTGGCTTACAGAGCTATGTGGTATCATAATTTTCACACCTCTTGTTTATAGTTTTAATTGAACCCATGTGGTATCATATTATTTCTCTTATGTTAATTTTGTTTTTGTTAGCCTACCCCACCAAGCTCGAGGTAATTAGGAAAGAGGAAGAAATCATCGGGGAAACTGAAACAGAAAAAAAAAGTAATTAAGTCCAATTTAAGTATATTTGTTGAAATTTATTATGAACATTTCAATGTAGTATATATTGATGAATGCACTTGACTTGTTTATTGTATACATGTAGAATCAATTGGGTTTCACTCAACTAATGAAGGCACCAGACATTGTTGATGTTCAGGAGAGGGAGGAGGTAACATGTTTTCATATTTACTTTCAATAGAATTCTTGTTTGTTCAAAATATTTTAGAAATCATGTTCCTCTATTAGTATGTCATTTGCTATGACTTTTCATACAAGAATTGGTCATAACTGCCTTAGATGAGGTGAATCCTCATATGAGTATAGTAGAGCCATCTGACATTATGGTATTTATTGTTAGATATACATGTTAATCATTTTGTTTAGAGATGAGTACATGCATTTATAGTTTTATAACTTGATTATCAACAACTTTGGGTTATTAACTTGCATGTGAATTCTCATTTACCTATTACAGCTCCATTCTCCACTTCCTAGGGATCCCTTACCTAGCACTAGAGATCAAGATGAGGCTTTGGTATGCATTTATATTATCTAGTGTATACATTTTTTTCATTATCTAGTATTTATTTACTATAACATATTTTCTATTTTACCATACAGGAAAAGGTCTAAACTGATTCATCAATGATTTTGGCTCCCTCTAGCACAGGAGTTTCAACTCATGTTGTGGTATGTATTTTCTTTTTAGTCCATGCATTTTTTATTTTTTAGTATTTCTTGTTTATAACATGTATTTTGTATTATTTATTTTTCCTGTTATAGGACCCTTCATGAGTGCCCGCCCTTCCTCTACCGGTCATTTTTCTAGGATTCCCTCTCACCCACGATGGAGCCCATTTCATTTATCATTCAGCCCAAGCATATGAGAAAGAGATGAGGTAATCAATAGTTCAACTGTCAACAAATTACAGCCCAATATTTATTTATTTTAATATTATTTTTAGATAAGATATATGGCTTAACATTTGAATTGTTCTT
>MU225682.1:4189844-4202749 GCA_018584345.1 Thuja plicata | reverse complement strand
GTTATTCTTCATTTTTTTTTATATGAAACTTCAAATTTGATCCTTGAATTTTTTGGTTGGATGTTTATGCCTTAAGTGTATTCTTGTTTCACATGACTTGTGTATATGCATGTGTTTATATAAATTAATGTACTTGTGTGTGTACCTCATGTAAATTAATGTATATGATTTATAACCTAAATTCATGTGTACAACCTACGTAAATGACTTAATTGAATTCATGTCTATTCGTCATAATGTATGTACTACATATTTGCTCCAGGACATAAGCAATTTTATGTGTACACTTTTTGTGCTACATATGTTCACATGTATACTTTATGATTTAAGTGAATTAACATGCTTGATGTGCTACATTATATTTAGGTGTATATTTCATGCTCTATATGTTTGCACTCGATGAATTAAGTGAATTTATGTTTGTTGTTGTAAGTTTTTTGTGACTGGAATACAGAGTATGAGATTTTAGTTTTTGTTCTTGGAGAGTGGATGTAGGGATGTTTTATGCAATTCTGATTCCCTTGAGTAACTTCAAACATATAATGTTCCTTGGGTACACCTGCGATGTTATAGGATTTTTTGGTGCATGGCACCCAAGAAACACCATGCATAGATAGGAGTCTTCATGGGTTCATCTTCACATATTTGTAATCATGCTTAGATCCTAGAGATCAACCATTAATTTTGATTATATTGGTCTCATTGTAAAGTCAATCCATCTATGGTGTCTTTATAAACCTAAGGTCGATTAGACTCATGACCTATGATAGGATAAGTAGGTTTGATGTTTTTGGTCTAATAAAGGTCTTACTATAGGATCTAAGGGACTTCTAAGTCCTTTCAATAGGTCTAGAGTTCTTAATAGAAACATTTTGCAACATTGTCAAAAGTTGCACAAATTTTGTTGAGCAACTTTTAAAAGTTGATATGCAACTTTTTCATTGTTGTTGTTTTAGGCTAGTTAGGAGGTCAAACTTGTATAATGATGAAATAAATGCAAGAATGAAAATATTTGAAAAAAATAATCTTAAGGCTTTGTGGAATGTTTTATATAAGATATCTATACTAATTTTTTTATCCACTTCCTTCATATTTCTTCAATTACAATGCATATCAGACCGAAGAGTTCCCAAGGTGCACTAAGCCAAATTGGGAAGCAATTTTTGGAGATTCATATTTCAGAACTCGTGAGAGATATCAAAGATCTGTGAAGTGCACAAGGACTATCTTCAGAAGGTCTACAAGGATGTAGCTCAGTTCTAGGATATTCCACTCACATTTCATTTGGCCACCCGATCTTGGTTGGTGCAAAAAGTTGCATTGTTGCTTAGTTGAAACTTGCTCAATGGTGCATCTTTCAAACTATTTGTCATGGGATCAAACTATCAGCTGCATTAGCTCTAGTTGGCTGGGTAAATTCTAGGGAAGACCTTTTTTCACTTTCAATGCATCAAGAACATTCTGGCGCAAGTTAGACCCAAGTGTTCCGAAGGTGCACTAAGCCAAATTGGGCTGTTATTTTTGGAGAGCCATATCTCAGACCTTGTAAGAGATATCAAAGATCCTTGAAGTGAAAAAGGACCATCTTGGGATGGCCTACAAGCACATATCTCAGTCCACTTGTATTCTATTTGGCGACCCAATCTCGGTTGGTGCAAAAAGTTGCATTGTTGCTTAGTTGAAAGTTGCTCAATGGTGCATCTTTCAAACCGTTCATTGTGGGACCAAACCATCAGCTCCATCAGCTCTAGTTAGCTAGGTAAACACTATGGGAGACCTTTTTTTTCTTGCAAAGCATCAAGAACATTCCAGCATAAGTCAGACTAAAGTGTTCGCAAGGTGCACTAAGACAAATTGGGTAGTGATTTTTGGAGAGCCATATCTTGGACCTCATGAGAGATATCAGAGATTTTTGAAGTGCACAAGGACTATTTTGAGAAGGCATAAAAGAAATTATCTCAATTCTAGGATATTCCACTCATATTCCAATTGGCGACCCAATCTTTGTTGGTGCAAAAAGTTGCATTATTGCTCAGTTGAAAGTTACTCAATGGTACATCTTTCAAATTGTTCATCGTGGGACCAAACCATCAGCTCCATTAGCTTCAGTTGGCCAAGTAAATGCTAGGGGAGAACCTTTTTTTCTTTCAAAGCATCAAGAACATTTCGAAGCAAGTCAGACTAAAGTGTTCCCACGATGCACTAAGCCAAATTGGGCAGAAATTTTTGGAGAGACATATCTCAGACCTCATGAGAGATATTAGAGATCCATGAAGTACAAAAGGACCATCTTGGGAAGGTCTACAAGGATCTAGCTCAGTTTTGGGAGATTCCACTTGGATTTCATTTGGCAACCCGATCTCGGTTGGTGCAAAAAGTTGTATTATTGCTCAGTTGAAAGTTGCTCAATGGTGCATCTTTCAAAATGTTCATCATGGAACCAAACCGTCAGCTCCATCAGCTCCAGTTGGCTAGGTAAATGCTAGGGGAGATATTTTTTCACTTGCAAAGCATTAAGAACATTCTGGCACAAGTCAGACCAAAGTGTTCCCAAGGTGCACTAAGCCAAATTGGGCAGCGATTTTTGGAGAGCCATATCGCAGACCTTCAACATATACAATTTGAATACTAGCCTCCAATTGTTAGTAACTTTAACCAATATAGGAGTGTCCATGATGATTTTCTACACAAAATATAGAAAAAAACCTTTGTAACAAATAAATACCGCTTCATTGGTTGATATGGGTTCTTCTAACACTTCTTGAAATTCTAGCTCAAATTTGTTAGAATAACTGAGAGGGGGGTGAATCAGTTGTCTCTCAATTATCCTATAGTCCCAAACTCTTCTAGATTTATATAGAACAATTTCAAACATATAAATCAACTCAGTGAAATGTATACTGTAATTTCAAACTTTTAGTCACATACCAAGTAGCAGTAAATTAATACTATGATTACCGATCAATGTAGATAAAGTAATGTGTAACGAAAAATAATAATCTACAATCGAACCTTTGTAGCTGTAAACATTTTTGTAAACTATACCCCTCACATGGATGAGACTTTGGGTGGGAGAAAGAATTCTTCGAGTGAGAAAATAATTTTGAATGGACTTCTTAGTAATGGCGGCCTTATTATTGTTGGTGCGGTTACAGAAGTGAATCTTCCCTAGGTAGGCAGCATTGCTGGAGGGAAAACTCTACAAAATGGGTCAGGGGTTGAACCAGATCAGGATGGTCAAAATTCAATGAAGTCTGTGAAATTCAAGAGAAAAATTAGGGATGGGTCCCTTGAAAATGGTGAGCCTCTCTAGGACAAAGAAACTCACAAGGCGGGCCCTATCCCTAGTAACAATCAAAAAAGTGATACCAAAGGTAAGTGGTCTACCCTTTTTGGTATTAAACCTTTTGGGAAATCTTCCTTTCTTGTAGTTAATGTGATCTCTAACCCTTCTAAAGGCGAGTTCTCAATTTTTCCCCCAGACCCCCTGATTGATTTCTCAATCAATTCTATGGAGATGACCTTGATTGGGAAATTTACTGGGGGTAGACCAAACATTGAAGTTGTTAGGAATTTTTCTAAGAGAAAATGGTTCCTTAAGGGTCAAGTTGATATTGCTTCCATGTCCAAAGGTTTTTTTCCTTTAAATTTTCAAGTATGGAAGACTTATCTAAAATCTTATGTGGTGGCCCCTGGATGGTTGGTTGTTACTCCTTTTCTCTTTGTAAATGGTCTCCCAACCTAGAATTCAATGACTCAATTTTTTTTTCTTAGCCCCAGTCTGGGTTAGGTTCCCTGGTCTCCCTCTATAATACTTCCATGAAGATGTCTTGGGAGGTCTGGCTAGTTCCTTCAGAGAACTACTCTCTATTGATCCTATGATAGCTTTGAGAACTCGAAGGGTTTATGTCAGGGTTTTTGTGAATATTCTTCAGATGGATGACCTTCCTCAAAACATTGTTATCAACTCTAAGGTAGGTGCATGGTCCCATCCAATATAATTTGAGTCCCTTCCCTTTGCTTGTTTCACCTATAAAAAATTTGGCCACTAGGCAAAGGAATGCCCTCTCAAAACTCTAAAAGCAAAGTCAACCCCTCCAAAAGACACCAAGATGGTATGGAGGGAAAAATATTTGCTGAACACTAATCCTAAAAGTTCAAGAGACCTTGTTGTGGCCTTAGGATCTGCAATAGATCTAAGCTTGAATAGACCCCCTCAAGGCATAAGTACTCTAGAAAGTAGTGTTGAACAGACTAAGGAGATGTCTTCAGAACCTGATGGACCCCTTGAAGAAGGAGAAATAAGAGCTTCCACTTCCTATAAGGAAGATCAAATCAGTGAGGTAACTCAAAAATCCTCAGAGGATATAGATAATGATAATAATATCCAGGAAATTATCTTAAGTCTAGAAACCCCACAAACTAAGATAAACTGGGCGAACTCATTTGAATAATCTAATCCATTCTCAAAATGTGTAGAGGACCTCTGGATGGAGGTGAAATACAATAAAAATAAATAGGTTGATCCTAACCTAGGGATTCCCCTAGGAGGAGTTATAACTAGAGTTATGAGAGTTTATGTGGGAATGCCTAAGTCTAATAGAGGTAGAAGACCAAATAGAATCATGAGAGAATAGGAAAGAAGACAAAGTATTGTGAATGGGCAATAGCATACCATCCCAAAATGATCCCAAGTTAAGAAATGAAGATCATCTCTTATAACATGAGGGGATTAAATATCCCCCACAAACAGGGTCTTTTGAGAAATTTTGTTAGGGATCAAAATCTTGATATCATTCTTATCTAGGAAACTAAAATGGCTAGAGATAAAGTAGAAAAGATTAAATTTTTTAAGAACTATGGTGTTGTGGGATGTAGTTCTGAAGGGTCCTCTGGAGGAACTACCTCCTTCTGGAACCTTAATACTATTCATGGTGATATCATCAAATTAGAAGGTAACATATCTACTATCAAGTTTAATTGTATTAGAGATGGCTTTACTTTGGTTCTCTCTAATATATATGCTCCCAACTCTAAAAGTGGTAGAGATAAGTTTTGGTGTAAGCTGGAAGCTGAGAGAAGTAATTTTAGGAATGACTGTTGGATGGTGGTTCAAGACTTCAATACTCCCCTTAGCGACTCTAAAAAATTTGGGGGAATCTCATCTCATAATGATAGTGGTGTGGCTCTGATGGATTTTATTAATAATCAATCCATTCTATCATGGCCATTATTGACAAAGCCATAATTTATCTTAGATATGAGCTCGGCCATTATTGACAAATTCATAATTGATCTTAGAGATGATCTCATATCCAAAGTCCTCACTGTGAGAATTATGGCTTTTGACAAGTAGAATGGCTTTGTCCTGAGACAGTAGATCTTAGATTCTATCATCTCTGTTCATGAGAATATCAATTCGCTGGAGGTTTCAAAGAAGCAAGGTCTCCTTATGAAATTTGACCTTTCTAAATCCTATGATAAAGTGGACTAGGCCTTCCTCTATTAATTTCTCTTGGCCTTTGGTTTCTCGGACAAAGTTGTTAACCTCATCCAGCAACTTATCTCCACCCCTTCTATTTTAGTGTTGGTTAATGTCTATGCTTCCAACCTCTTCTTCCCTTCTCATGGCCTCTGGAAAGGGGATCCCATCTCTGCTATCCTCTTTTCTATTATGGTTGAGGCTCTTGGGATATTTTTCTATAAATGGGTCCATGCTGGATTAAGTCAATGTCTTCTCCCATCTTCAGATTGTCAGCCTTTCTATCATGAACAATTTGTGGATGATACTGTCCTTATGGGTTCATCCTTGATTAAAGAAGCTAAAACTATCAAGTAGGCTCTGAACTCCTATTCTTCATCTACAGGTCAACTTATCAACTAGGAGAAAATATCTCTCTTCTTTGTCAATGCTCCTCTTCCCAGACAGCAGAAAATGGTGACCATCCTTGGTTGTAATATCTCCTCCTTCCTTTCTAGCTACCTGGGTCTCCCCCTAGGTCTGAAACCCTCTGATTCTTTCTGGAACTCTATTGTTGATAAATTCAACAAAAAACTTTTTGGTTGGAAAGGGACCCTTCTCAGTAGTGCTGGGAAGATTCTTCTACTCAAGACCACTCTCCAGAATCTTCCAGTTTTTGCTTTGAGTCTCTTTAGAATCCCCTCTAAGATTACTGACACTATTGAGAGATTGCAAAAAATATTCTTGTGTTCTGGCACTGAGGATAAAAATATAATCCATCTTGTGGCTTGGGAGAATGTGTGCAAACCTATTAAATATGGTGGCCTTAGCATCAGGAAAATTAAGGATATCAATCAGGCCCTGTTGGCTAAGAAAATTTGGAGTATTTTCAAAGAGGAAAAAGTTTGGAATAAAATTCTCAAATCTAAATACCTTTTTGTCAACCCTACCATTGAAGCTTTCCTTTCCTCCCCCCACATTATTCATGGGTCTGCTATATTGAATAGTATTCTGAAAGCTAAAGCTCTTACTTCTAAAGGTGCTATGTGGAAAGTTGGTAATGGCATGAAAATAATTTTTTGGGAAGATCCCTGGTTTAGAGACAAACCCCTCATCCTGTCTCATGAAGTGTCCCACCTTGCAGACATTTGTATTAGAATTATTGGGAGTAAATTCTCAGATTATTGGAGATAATAAATGGATTAATCTCTGTGACATTGATCCCCTAGTGAAAACTGTTAATCTTGACTTGACCCCCTGGGTGATTAAAGAGAACTGTAACAACTGAATCATCTGGTCCCCTAATCCTATTGGCATCTTCATGGTAGCTTTAGCATACTCCTTATCATCTTCTTATGATTTGGAGCATTTTTGGGCTAAGTTTTGGTCTCCTTCCCTTATCCCCAAAATTAACTTCTTTTACTGGTTGTTTTCTCAGGACAAATTTCTTACAACTAAGAACCTGGCTAAGAGAGGTTGGATACTTCCTAATGTATTTTACCTTTGCATGCAAGAAGTGGAATTATCTCCCCATTTTCTCCTTCACTACCAATTTACTAGGGAGGTTTGGATGGTTGTGATGCAGCACTGGAATATCAGTTGGGTGTTCCCTAACACTATTAAGGAGTTCATAATTCAATGGTGCCCTCATTTTTCTCAAAAATTGGGGAAAATAATTTGGAATTACACTTCCCCCCATGTTATTTAGAGGATATGGAAAGAAAGAAACAACAATATTTTCATAAACAATCATTCTACGTCTTTGCTAATTGGCTCTAAAGCTATTAGAAGTATTGTTGAAAACATCAAACTAGCTTCTGAACAAAGGACTAAACTTATGGAAGGCATTATTGATAAGAATGTCCTTACTCACTGGAATTAATCTTCTATTAATAAGTCTACTACCAGTAATCATGATGGATTTGTTTGGCACTCTCCTCCTCCTGGCTAGCATAAAGCTAATTTTGATGGGTCTACGAAGGGTAACCTAGGCATTATTGTATGTGGGAGCATTATAAGAAATCCTCAAGGTTTTTTTTTGGTTTCTTCTTCTATACCTATTGGCTCCCAAACTAGCCATGTTTATGAGGCTATGGCTGCCCTTTTCGCTTGCAAGCTTGCTAAAAGTCAGAATTGCACTAAATTGTGGTTGGAAGGTGATTCCATGAATATCATCAATTGTATCAAGGGTAATCATAAACCATCATGGAATATCAGTCACATCATAACCTAGATTAAAAGGCTCTTATCAAACTTTGAGGACACACATGTCACCCATGCGTTCAGAGAGTCGAACGCTATGGCTGATAGCCTAGCGAATGTGGGAGCTTGCAATGATGATGTCAGATGATGGCAAGACAATTAAGGATTGAATACTAAAGTCTGTAGTCTCATAAGGTATGACCAAATCTACCAAAATCCTAGATTCATTACTCATTATGATGATAAGAAAGGATAATTTGCGAAAAATGCCTTACGAAAGTGCCTCACTAGCTTCAAGGACAATGCAGTAATAAAAAAAAAGTGGGAGTCGGTCTGTCAATTAATTTAAATTAGTGTTTGTCATCATTACTCTCTTTCTCTACATTTCTTTCTGTGATTTTGGCAATTTGATTTTTCGTGTGTCAAAGTCTGGTGTTTGGGTTTCTGATAAAATGGGTGGTAAACTGAAACGTCAAGAGCTGATCATAGTTTGTAAGTGAAAGAAAGAGGATATTGTCTATCAAAATCTCAAGGAGGGTGGGGTCACTACTTACATAGAGATATTACATGGCTATGAAAAAGATGTCTCCAAAGAGTTTACTGATAGTTGGGATAATGATAATGTTACCCTTTGTGGTAAGACCTTTTTTGTTACTAAAAAGATTATTTTTGAGATTACGAGCTTAGATATGTCTGGTTTGAAGTATTATAGAGGTCGGGTTATGGCCCAAAATGTGGCTAGAATTTACCCTAAGACACTTGGGGAAAGAGCCCTCCTCATGAAACATCTAGGGATTATGTTCTTCGCAAGCATATGAAGCTTCTCTGGGAAAATTTTGTCAAAGCCCTTATGCATTATTTTACTCTTGAGGGTCACTATACTAGGGTTTATAACTTCCATTTTATGCTTGTGAGTCATTTTCATTACAAGAGGAAAATTTCTTTTTCCTATCTCTTGCTTCAATCTCTTGGCACTAATATTATAGAAAATAGGAAAAGTTCTAATAAGCCCATTCTTCATGATGGTCTTATTCTTCTCATCTATGAGCATGCCAAGTTTAAGCTCCAGGATTGCACCCCATTCTTTGGGAATAATAAGGAGAAGAAGGGGAAAAGACCCATCACAACTAACAGTAACACTTCTAGAAAGAAAAATAAGGTCAAGCCCACTGAAGATTTAACTAAAATAGCCAAAATCATAACTAGGGAGACTGGTATGGACACTGATGATGATACTGAGGTTAAGAAGGAAACTAAAGATCTTGAGATGGCTAAAGCAGCTAAATTCCTCTCTGAGGAGGCTGGTATGGAAATAGAAGATGAAATGGAAGTCCATGATGAGGATAAAAACCTTATAAACTACCATAATGATGAAGATCAGGACCCTCAAGATAATGTCAGTGAGCCCTCTTTAGAAATGGAGAGTGATAAAGCTAGCAATGCCAATTTTGAGGATATAGATATTGAAGGCCCTACGGACAATTATGCCCCTGAGGAGACTAGCAACAAATAGAAAAATGAAGTGGGGGCTAACTTCCCTGTTATGGTTGATACTATGCCTCTAATTCCCATGGCACACATTGAGATGTATAGCAAACTCTAGAATTCCCCTGTTCTGGTGAACTATGAAGATACATTGTCTAAGGAGGGCACAAACTCAAGGGTTATTTCTAAGAAGACCAAAGAGAATAAGGAAGATGACATTGAAAAGAAGCTTAAAGTCAAGGAGGATTCTGGGGGTAGCCAGGAGAATGCGACTGAGAAGGGAAAAGAGAATATAAGGTTCATGCAAGTGGCCAAAGAGTGTGCAGAGATGGAAATTCAGATGAATTCTTGGCTGTATGATGAAATCATTAATTTCAAATACTCAGAGCTCAAGGACATAGTGAACAAAAATTGCTCTATTGGTCGCTAAGCCTTTTAATACTGGTAGAAGTGATGTTGAGACTTAGGGTGAAGAAAAAGACAATAGGATAATGGAGAAGCTTGAACTAAAGATTAATGTTGTGGTCAATTTTTGCATGCAGACAACCTCCAGCCACATCCAGGGCATTGAAGACACCCTCAGCAGAATTGTGAAGAATAACTTTGAGGGCATGAAGGTGACTACCAACAACCTACAACCTCTTCTCTCCATGTTGGAAGGGAACCCTACTCCTATTGTCATGGAAGATGAAGCTGCTAAAGACACAAGCTCTACTGGCCCTAGCTCTCGTACTAGGGAAAGCACAAAAAAGAAGAAAATTGCCAAGTCCATGGAAATCATGGATCTCCGAGATGCCATCCAGCAATATGAATTGTTGAAAGAAGACACAGCAGAGGTTATGGAAAAAATTTCTTAGTTGTGTTATTTCTCACTTTTGTGTTTTTTGTCTATTTTGTAGCTTTTTGTTGGTTGGTTGTGCTAGAGGGTTTCTAATGTCTCCTTCTTTTTCCCCTAGTTGCTTCTTTTTTCTATGATGCTTAACTGCCTATGTTTTCTTGTAATGTAAAGGGTTATAGTTCCCTTCAAAAACTATTTTAACCTCAATCAAAAAAAATCTACAACAATCATACACATTAACATAGATTTTTAACATGGAAACCCTGCTAAGGGAAAAAACACCTGGGACCAGTAACCCAAAATATTTCACTCTTCTGAAGTGAGATCGGTCAAGAGCCAACCCTGTTAAAGATTACAATGCACACTATTAAATGTGACCTTGTTAGATTATTTAAAACTAACAGTTCTCCCTTGACCAATCATTCATTATGGGGTCAACAAGAAAACACTCAATATTCATTAGAATGTCATAATAAAGACTTTCATGTCCTACTCAATTAAGAGATTTATTTGTAACAATGGTAAAATTGGTATAGTAATGATATGATTCAAATATAATTATGTTTGCAGATTTTCAGATCTATGCTAAGTACATAATACCTCTGATCAATTTGTTTACTTTAGTTCATTTGATTCTTCATACTCTGTTATTCTCGATAATGCTCTTTCCTCTGTCACTTGGTAATGTCTGTAGAAAATGCTCAGTTATGTCTTTAACCAGTTTGGTGAGTCATGCATAAAATTTGCATGTGTGTGAATTAGGTGTGATTCAAAATGAATCTCTTGTCTCTTATATAGACATCATAACTCATTTAATTTCCATCCTTTAGATTTTTCCACTTAATCTCCATTGTTGGTTTTATCGCTTAAACCTTCCTTGACATTTGTGTTAAAAACACATTTTAATCTTCATCATCCAATCTTCCTTGAATTTTCAAAATCATTTGATCAACATAACAAATCTTATCATTTACCTCAGAATCTTTAATTGTCAGCTCATCATTCTAGTTGGCCTCAGTTTTATCTAAGTTCTCGATCAATACCATGTTGTGTTGGCGATCCCTAGCTCGGTTATCACTATGCTCAGTATACACTATGTTTTACTTGGTGTTCACTGTCTTTCGGTGTATACATAACTCTTCATTTATCGACCAGATAAACTTTGTTGGTTCTCAATCTTCAATCTATAATAAATGTTTGTTACCATAATGATACTCAAATAAGTTGACATCAATGACAATACATTAACTGATAATGTCTATCATCATATATGTAACTTGATTGACTATAAACAAAATGACTTCAAACATATAATTAGTTGTAGTTCATCAATCTCTCCCTTTGGCATCTGTGGCAACACAATATGAAATATGCAATATGAAAATGTCATAGAATACATAACTTTTTTTCTACAACTGCAAAATGTTCTATCTCTCCCTACCTTGAATTTAGAAAATTTGTCAGCATTGAAAAACTCACCATGCAGACTCTCTCTACAATTTTGACTCTTATGTTCTTGAATCTCTTTGTAGATAGATATTTCATTTATTTCCCTTTCTCTGTAGAATCTTTGTTCCCTTTAATGGATAAATATTTCTTTGAATCTCTCTCCCTTTGACATCAATGCCAAAAAGAAATATATAGATCTTCACTAGCCAAAAATATCTCTAGTTTTCAGTGCAGTAAGTACCTTGCAGTGTACTAATATATCTTTGTCATTCTAGTTCATCTTTTCATCAAAATGATTGATATTCTGATTACATGTAGGTTGATGTAGCCTCCTAGTCAGCTTAGTGACCAATAGACAAGGGATGAACCCCTAGTCTACCCCTCAAGTACTCAAATGTATCCTTCAGTAAGGGTTTAGTGAATATGTTTGCAAGTTGTTCTTTTGATTGTACATATTCCAGTATTAATTTTTTATCTTGTACTTGTTCCCTCAAGTAGTGATATTTGATATATATATATGCTCGGTCTTTGCATGCATCACTGGGTTCTTTGAAATATTTATTGCACTAGTATTATCAGAATAGATTATTATTGGGTTAGTGATCTCTTCATTCATACCTTTCAAAAGTTGTTTGATCCATGCTATATTCAAATAGTTTTCAGCAACAACAACATATCCTTCTTCTTTAGTTGACTGAGATATGCATCCTTTCTTTTTACTTATCCAAGTAACTAATCTTTCTCCTATAAATAATTCTCCACCAGTTGTGTTCTTTCTATCACCAATGTTCCCAACCCAATTAGCATCAGTATAAACTTTCAGTTCTAACTTTCCATCTCTCTTGCACCATAATCCATAGTCTTCAGTGCTCTTGAGATATCTAAAAATTCTTTTTAAAGAAGCCATATGTGATTCTCTAGGATTAGCAAAAAATATTGCAATAATTCCAACTATGTGTTCTATGTCAGGTCTTGTGTGAACAACATACATCAACTTTCCAATCATAGATCTATACAAACTTTTATTTACCTCAGGTGTCTTATCTTCTTTTTTTAGTTTGCATCTTGTCATCATAGGTGTTCCTGTTGGAATTATGATATATTTTTCATCAGTGAAAACACTTATTCGATTCTGAATGCTTACCGAGCTCATCACTCAGTCCATAGCCTATACCGAGCATTCACCAGTTAAACAGTTCATACCGAGAAGAACAGTGGTCACCAAGCATATGAACAGCTTAGCGGTTACCGAGAAGAGCAACATGTACCGAGCAGACGGTAGTCACCAAGCTTCACCATAACTACCAAGCCATCAGTTGAAGCCAACCGAGAAGTCAGTTATCACCGAGTCACCATTGGTTACCGAGTGACACTATATCTACCGAGTCACCACAGCTACCGAGTTCCAAGCTACACTTCGGGACTAGTATGGACCGAGCTTCTACTCTTACCGAGAGCATGACGATGCCG
>MU225682.1:4099509-4130060 GCA_018584345.1 Thuja plicata | reverse complement strand
CCTGTCGCTGGATGTGCATTATCTTTACCAGGGCCTGCATTTCTGCCCAAGTCCCGACACTGGCGTCAGTCATCAGTTTTACCTTGGACTCAATCTTTGAGCCCACAATCTCATTATCTTGTACAAATTTCATGGTGAGGGGCAGCTTTTCCAAGGCCTTCTCCATTTTTGACTTTGCTGCTGCCCTGGTCTCTGTTGTGGTTGGTAGTTTCGGACTTTCGGGAGGAGATGATGCGGACGCTTCAGACATATTTGGAAGATAATTCTGGGAACCTACGAGACAAAGCGACCGTCAGAACATATTTATCAAAATAATTATTCCGGGGTCTGGGAAATCTTACCACCGTGATGTTTGCCTTCCTGAAAAGTTAGTATCTTGCAAAGGTAACCAGAAAGCAAAACACATCATGAACTTGAGATTTTCAATATACGTCCGTGTCCGGGAAATTTTATCACACTTGGTAAAGATGTGGGACTGATGGTGATAAGAGGCCCAAAGCCCAGAGAAATGACCATTAACTAAGAATACGAAAAGGCAAGTTGTCAAACCCATGTAGACGCCATGTGTGTTGGCATTAAATAGACATGATGGCGATGACGGCAGAGCCAACTATCTGAACATACAAAAATGGAAGGCCACTTGACTAGAATTGATTGCATGCATGGGACATAAATGAGGTTCTGACAGCCTTGATGGAGGAGAGAGAAAACCACCTGTTTGAAATTAGCCGAGAGCCGAGTTTCAAACCGGTGGTTTTCTACCTCGAAAGCAAGTTTGAAGGTGAAAACCAGAAGCAAAGGTGACCCGACCAGCATGCCGAGTTACCCAGAAGGATATACACGAAGCTGAGGGATATATATATAGAGAATAGAAGGGGATATATAGGGGTTTTATATAATTATTATACATATATACACAGATATACATCGCAGGATGACACCTGCAGGAAAAACCAGACAAGGCAGAAATGGGTATATACAATATGTACACTATTTACGCTATTTACAGATTTTACATTATTTACAAAAAAGCAACTTCTGCACAAAGGGCAGACGACCCTCTGGTAGAGCCAACCCACCAACGGGTGGCAAAAACCAGAAACAAAGGACCGAACCAGACGAAACCAGGCAACTGAAAGCAAAATGAAAACCAAAGAAAGCAAGGGAGGAAAACAGGAGCACCAACCTGAGAACACAGAAGGCGGAGGAAAGGAAGGTTTTATCGTGCGAGCTCTACAATAGCTCAAGTTGTCAATAGATTAGAATCACCACCATGGAGCACCTACGCTTGCCTAAGAGTGACTGAAAATTGTTAAGCTCTGATTACCATAAACTTCCTGCAAACGCTCTGTTAATCACTTTGAAACTACTCTTTAATTCGCTCTAAGTGCTCGAAGTTTTTAATCATGGTAAATGTGAAAATGATAGATAATTTCTATTTATACCCATGGTAAAAGGCAATCCTCCTTCTTTCGGTGATCTCTAGATAGGCAAACCTCTGGAATCCGAGTCCGGGGACTCCTCGTGATGATGTCCATAAGGACATCATGGCAAAAAAATCCCAGAGTCCGAAATCTAGCTCCCAACAAAAGGCAACCTCCGGGACCGGAGTCCCGGAGGAGAAAACCAAACAGCAAAATGACACACCGGGGAAGAAAACCCCGGAGAAAGAAAACAAAAAAGGAAAGGAAGACAAGGCAAAGCTCGCAAAGCAAAAGCAGGCAAAAGCAAGCAAAAAAAAAAAAGGGGGACCCAACATTTTACGCACAAAATGTAGGGATGGGGATGTACGGCATAACAAATGGTGACTATCTGGGACAAATGCCTTAGCGCATTTGAGAACTAAAGAATCTCTGGTTAGCAAAACTGGAACAAGTCACTTCCCGAAGCATCTGACAGGCAAAGGGAAACATATCTGAGAGAATCCAACCACACAGGAGTCAGTCCATAGTCCTTTATTAGTGGTGTCGTGTGTGCTTTGGAAGGGAATCAAGCTGATGACCTTTGGGAGGAGTAGAGAAGAGGTACTAATTACATTGAACCAGTCATGAATTCACTCGTTTCCCCTGGAGACCGGAGTTTTATCCCACTTTTCTTCTTGTTATTTTATTTATTTCTGGGTGGGGAAGGCGGTACTTCTTTCACCATTAAGCTTAAGCTTAGCTAATCATAATGGCGGTACTTCTTTCACCTATCCACCTATTTTTAGGTTATTCGAAGAGGGGACAAAAACTTCAGACCCGGGAAGAATTTCTTTAGATTTTCAGACCTGGGTCAATCAAAGAGTACAACTGATCTACCCTCGATGTGTCTGATTACTTGTTCCTTGCATTATTATTTTGTTCACTGATGTCTAGATTTCTGGAGAGAAAACCCAATGAAGATTCCTCAAAATGTGCCATAACCTGTAAAACAATCCCGGAGATCGGGCTGATTCCACCGTGCTAAAGATAGATTCTAAAGTTCACCAAGCCGTAGACATTATACTGGAGGCCAAAGTTATGCGAAGCATTCTAATTCCTGCAAGACGGAGTGAAACACCGGGACCAAAAGAAAACCCAAAGTGAAAACAAAAACAACCAAAGGGGGACTGCCCCGGAGGACAGTCGACAAGACTATTTACAAGACAGGGTAGCTCGCAACGTGACACCCGGGAGAAATATTTACAAGTAGATATTTACATATAATATAACTTTGGACAAACTTACCCTCATTTGAAATAGTGTTTGAGAAACTGCCCATTAACAGGCAATGCGACAGGTTCCCCAGTCAAAGTGTTGAGGTGGTAAGTATTTGCCCCACAGATTTCTGAGATCAAGTATGGTCCGAGCCAGAGCCGCTGGAACTTGGTATGCTTTCCTTTCTTCTCCCGGGCCTTGTCCCACAATAGGACCAAATATGAGATTTGAAAAGCTTTATATTGGGTTCTTCTGTCAAACCATCTCTTTACCACTGCTTGATGACGCGCGAAATGTTCAAGAGCTGTGTCTCTCCGTTCCTCCATTCGCACCAGGTTCAAGAGCCGAACCTCAACGATGTTGTCCCTATTGTTGAATTCTTGCATGAACTGTAATACTAGGATCTGTAAATTGAATGGGAATACAGGGTTCTGGCCATAAACTAGGTGGAATGGTGATGTTCCCAGGGCGGCCTTAATATGAATACAATCCGCCAAGAGGGCAAATTTCGGCTTTTGATGCCAATCTCGGGGATTTTGTTCTAACAGGTGTTTGATCACTTCGAGAAGATTCTTATTTGTTGATTCAACAACGCCATTTCCCTGGGGATAATAGTTGCTGGAGAACTTCAGTGTGATCTTTCGATTATAGGTCCATTCGAGTAACTGTGCCAAAGAAAATGCCAGACCATTGTCACATACTAGAGCGAAGGGCATTCCAAACCATGTGATGATGTTTTCTTCCAAGAACTTGATAACTACATTTTCCATGTTGTTTTTGCAAGGAATAGCCTTAGACCACCGAGTGCAGTAATCAGTAGCAGTGAGGATGTATCGATGGTTGGCAGACGAGTTGGGGTTGATCTCCCCGATGAAGTCAAATGCCCATTGGGCAAAGGGTCTAGCCTCGTAGACTGGTTGTAGAGGCATAGCAGGGTTACGCTCTCGATGCGCTCCAGTTTGGCAAGTATGGCATTTACTGACATGATCATAAATGTCCTTGAAGATACAGGGCCAATAGTATCCATCCTGAAGGATCTGATGGGCAATGGCATCGGCTGAGCCATGCCCGGTTCCAAACTGTCCATGGAATTCATCGATTATTCTTATAGCTTGGTCCTTGTCGATGCACCGGAGATACACCCCCTCATAATTTCTACGGTAAAGCGCAGAGTTTTTGATCATGAAGTGCACACTTTTCATTCACATGGCGCGGCATTTGTGGGGAGGCAACCCCTCTGGACATTTGTTATTTAGTAACAAGTACACCAAATTGGTATACCATGGGTCTTGGGTGATGGACTCCACTGTGTAAGTCTGACATTCTATGCGGGGAGTCTCTTCTGCCATCGCTCAACTTAGTCCTTGGCCCCAGACAATTTTCATGGGCTACATTTCTAAGTCATATTCCTGGAGGATAGCCATCCATTTCCCCCGTCTCTCGCCCAATTCACTTTGCATCAGCAGAGACTTGATGACCTGGTCCAGGATAATAGCATGCACCTTGCTTCGGACAATATAATGCTAGAATTTCTTCACGGTGTGAACTAGAGCAAAGGCATGTTTCTCTAGTGACGAATACTGGACTTCGGCATTCTTGAAAGGGGAACTCATGAAAGCTATTGGTCATTCATCCCCTTCAACCTTTTGGGTCAACACTGCCGCAGCAGAATGCGGCGAAGCAAATGAATAAATGTAAAAAGGAAGGGAATAGTCTGGACTAGCTAGGACCGGTGCCTCCGTTATGGTTTTTTTGTTCTGGGTGAATGCCTTCTTTGCTTTAGGACTCCACTCAATTTTGGTATCTTTCTTCATCATTTCATTGAGTGGTTTAACTATTTCTACGAATCTCATGATGAATCATCGTACAAAGTTGATTTTTTCGAAAAAGGATTGCATTTCTTTCTTGCTGCCAGGCATCTGTAGATTCAGCAATACCTCAACTCGATCAAGATCGATGGATATACCCTTCTTAGAGAAAATATGCCTGAGCAACTTCCCCTCGGTGACCCCGAATATGCACTTCTTAGGGTTGAGGGATATTCCATACCGGCGACACCTCTCGTAGATCTGAGCGAGGTGGGTGGGATGATCACGCTTGTCCTGGGAAAAGATAGTCAGATCATCCATGTAGGTGATTATGCATCAATTCACAAGGCCCTCAAATGCAATGTCCATAGAGTTTTGGAATGTAGCCCCTGTGTTGATCAAACCGAAGGGCATTCTCCTATATGTAAACATTCCCCACTTGGTGGTAAATGTTGTTTTCTCTCTATCTTCATACTTGACCATAACCTGGTTGTACCCTGAATACCCATCTAGGAAAGACATCATCTGGGATCCATTTACTATCTGCAACACCTCATCCAACGAGGGGAGAGGGTGATTATCTTTTTTAGATTCCTTGTTCAAATTTCAGAAATCCACGCAAAGGCGGATCTCACCATTCTTCTTCCTTACAGGGACCAGGTTGGCAACCCACGTAGTGTGCTGGATTGGGAAGATTATCTGGGCTGACAGCAGTTTTTCTACCTCTTGACGTATCAGAGGCTCTATCAAGGGGTTGACTGGTCTTTGCTTTTGCCGAAAGGGCTTAGCATCTAGTTTCAGGGGAATAGTGTGGGTCATGATAGATGTATCATACATTTTTAAGTCTTCATACCCCCAGGAAATTACATCAATATATTCTTGGAGGACCGTGAGAATCTTCTCCTTCTCCTCAGGGGAGCAGGAGGTACCAATGTGGATGATCTTTTCTTCACCGGGCTAGCCGATGTTAACTTTTTCAAACTTTCCTCCCTCGGGGGAGGATGACACCTTCTCATGGGCCTGAGGGTCCGAGTCGAAGATTCATTCTAGTGCAACCATCCCCTTAGGGATGGTGTTAGTGGGCAAGTCCATGATCCCATTATCTTCATCACACTGCCCAGTATCGTCATGGTCTCGTTCCTCCACTATCTGATCTTCAAAGACACCAACATTGGCCATGAAGGCCAAGATATGCTGATCGTCCTCAAAAACCTAAAAGTGGGTGACATTGTCTGAAATGGACGGGGTGGGGACCATTTCAACTGAAAATCTCTGGAGTCGGGAGCCGGCCATTGGCTCAAGTGTGCTGGCAGAGACGGCGAGGGCATCCGGGACATAATTCCGTCACCGGGGAATGAGTTCAATGCCAAAGGCATCGAAATCTTTGATAAGGCTCCAAGCCCGGTTGTGGTAAGCGGCCAGCCTTTTGTCATGACATGTGTATTGACTCCGAACTTGTTTAACAATCAATTCTGAATCACCCAAAGCCCGGAGGCAGGTGATACCTTTCCTTAGTGCGAATAAGAGTCTAAGGACCAAAGCCTCGTACTCCGTGACATTGTTTGTACAGTTAAACTATAGCCTGTAGGACGCAAGGAAAGATTTCCCTTGTGGGTTGATTAATTCTACCCTGGCCCCACATCCCTGTTTGGATTGGGACCCGTCAAAATTAAGGGTCCATAAGTCATTGTTTGTAATCTGGGGCTGGGGAGGGGGAGTTTTCTTTGGATTGTTGTTGGGAGACTTGGGGATCTCTTCTCGGACTACCGACGTGAAAGTGGAATTTTCCTCCAGAGTTTGGGTTTGGAATTCTTCGAGGGATGGCGCCAAAGGAGCGCATCCCATAGGGACACTAGGTCCCGGGGAATCAGTTGCATGCTGTTTGTTCCGGAGGGTATCAAAGTGTTGGTTAGCGATCAAGAGACATGGCCCACACTCAAGTTCTGAATTTTTTTGGTAGTGTAATCGACACCAAGTGTCGGACAAGAGTGTGGCAAGGGTTGTTGTGGAGTCTTGAGAGTTAACTTCAACTCTCACCTTTTCTTCTAAGTCTTGTGCTCTTTGAAGTACAACGGGGTCTTCTCCCGGTATGAAATCGAAGGTTAAGATTTCAAGAGGTCGGTACACCCCCAGAGAAGTCTCAGAGAAAAGGACTTTGTTGACCCTCCCAACTTCGATAAGGGCCTATTTCATCTGGGGTTCACTTTTGACCTGGATCTGGTTTGATTCTCCCTCCCATGGAAGCCATAAATGGGTGAAGTCAGTCGAGAAGTATCCGTTCAAGGACTTAGACCAATTCTGACTCAGTAACATCCCGTAGGTCTCTGGGATGTCCACCACTTGGATGTCAATGATGCTGGCTATCCTGGGGTCCTGGATAAGATGTATCCAGACATTCTTCAATTCCCCCACCATTTTCATAGCAGTTTTATCCAGTTGGATTACTACACCATTAGACGGGGTGGGGTGGAGTTCGAGATTCTGACAAATAGACAAAGGCATGATGTTACCCGAAGCTCCGCAGTCTACTAAGCAGTTGTGTATATTTTTTCCATAAATGTTCAAGCCTAGTAGGAAGCGAGGATCCTCGTTATTTCCCCGGAAGACAGCCACATTAGCATCTTCGAATGAGACAGTCTTGGGTGGGCGGCTAACTACTTCCGGGTTCCCCAAAAGCTTCAAAAGAGACTTCTTCTGCTCGAGACAATTTAGCAAAACCTCCATCAAGGTCATGGAGGTGGTGGTCTGCTCTAACGCCTTCATAATATCGAACCTTCCTCCGAGGAACTGGCAATTTTCCCCCGTGAGATCTTTTGCTTGGTTAGAGCTGGGACCTTTTGGAGGTACTGGTCGATTAGTCGTGTTGTTCCAGGGAGGAGGACTATCTTTGATAGGAGGTGTGGGCATGTAAGTGGGTCCTTTACCAGCCTGACTCTGAGTGTTGTATGGAGTCTGCGGGTTAGTAAAGGCGTTGGCCTCAAAGGGTGGGATAGATTCATCAAAGAATCCCTGCAGTTCAGATTCTTCTTCATCTTCCCCGAAGGTTTCGAAGAAGATGGTATCACAAGTGAAGGCACTGTGTGTTGTTTCTTTGACAGGAGGCTCTGGGGGAGTAGCATCGTGTGACTGCTGCCTATCTAGCTGGGAGATCATGATGACCTTCTCTAGAGTGGTGCAATTTACCTCATTGTGCGAACTAGTATTGTGTAACCTACGCCAGTTAGTCATGGGCTAGAAGTCTGTGACCGGTGTAAAATGGGATGATCCAGCACTGTTTTGGTTGGCATTTTGGTTTGGAGGTGGGCCTCTGGTATTCGTGTTGTTATTTCATTTTTTTTGGTTGGGCCTAGGCCCGTTGTTAAAGTTTCTTCCACCGGCATTGTTGTTTTGTTGGCCGGAGAAAATATTCCCTCTCTGGGGATTTGAATTTTGTTGCGCATAAGACCCTGCCTTCAGTTGGGCCATGTCCATAGTTAGGGTGGATAACATTCATTGGAGGGATTCAACCTTGGTGGTCAACTGAGTGTTAGCATCACAATGTGATGGCTGTGGTTGTTGTTGGCTTCCCGGGAAGGTAGCAGGATTCACCGGAGTCGAGGGCGGCAATCCTCCAGCCGCGGATGACTAGAAGAATGGCACTACGGACGGTTGTGTATGAGTCTGTTGTGTCTACTGCGGCTGATTCCAAGGGAAGACTTCTAGACCCGGTGTGATTTCGGTCTGGGCAAGATAAAAATACTGTGCCTACTGGTCTATCACGGGTGGCAGAGGATTCATCACCATCAAGGGGGCACCCATCGCCAAATTGGGGTTGTATCCCTTGGCATATGTAGTTCCGCCGGGGATCATGTTATAGGGTGTGTTCTGTCTAATTCTAGGGCTAGGTTGTAGACTTTTGCCAAGGTATCCCGGTCGCCCGGGGTGGTCGTTCTCCAAAGGAGAGTGGAAATGAAAGGGTCCATCGCATTAAGATAGGTCTATATGGTTACGTCTAGAGATGGGATGAAAGGTCCCGTGCACCACTTCAGGGTGCATTGGAACCTATCATTGAATGCTGCAAGAGGTTCATTGGGTTCCTTCCTAATGGAGATGAACTGGCTGTGGGACCAAGCTGGGTCCACATGTATGCAAAAGGCAGCCAAGAAGGCGTCCTCCATGTCCTGCCAAGTGTTGATGGAGTTGGCAGGAAAGTTAAGGTACCAGTTCAACTCACTTTTTCCTAAGGACAGCGGGAACATACAGGTCACAACATCTTCATGCTAGATCCGATGTCGATTCATGGCATCTTTGTATGCCTGTAAGTGTTCTTCTGTGGTCCATGAGCCCAAGTGCTCATATCGTGGGAATATTTTCTCTGGGTGAGAGGGTAAATCATTGGTTGCACCCGAAAAAGTGCCCATTGGGGACACAGTGTTTCTGAAGTATGCAGCCATTGGGGGAACTATATGTTGGATAGTGCTTAGGGTACTGGTTCCCGGGACTATCTGGGGAGTTTGAGTATTCAGGGGTATGGTAGATCCCCAGACAATAGTGGCTGGTAGGACTTTAGTGGTTTGTTTCTTTCGAGCAAGCGGCTCAAGTTTGACAAACTTCCTGGGATTCGGGGCAGACCTAAGGACTCTTTCAAATTTCACTGGGGAGAAAGATCCAATCCTAGTGAAGGCTTGTCTCCTAAAACTACAACTCGGGGAACCCTTAGAAGGTATAAAATAAGAATCTTGAGAGGGGGATGAGCTCATGCCCTCCTTCTAGCGCCAGTTTCTGTTGATGGGGTTTTTCTAACTGGGTCCGCCAACAGTCATAAGTTGTCACAGGGTTCCGGGGAAATCGGCCAACTCTGCCTGCAAAGGTTGTCTGGGGGAAATAAATCCTCTAGGCCTTCAAGCACCTGGGTGTGAGGTCACGACGGTGTGGGGCTCAGTTGGGAGAGGTGACTATTTTCAAGGGGGATAGCTGGTTTCTTCAACTCATCATCTCCAGAGATTCAATCAAAGTAAGGGTTTTCCCGGGCATTCTATACTTAGCAAATGAAATGAAAAAGATCCTGCAGGGTTAGAAGCATTTCATCTAACTATATTCATGCTAAAATATCCAAAAAATCAATAATACTCTGGTAAACTACACTAAATACCGAAGGAACACATAACCATCAGTTAGCATTCTATCAGTAGCAAGAGGAAAGAGTTTGTTAATCTACTTTAACATACCAGAGTAAAAGACATACAGAACATCAAAACATGAAATACCATTAACTCAGAAGAAAGAGTGCCAACAATATCATTGCCAAGAATCCTTCCTTCTTCATTAACATTCAGTCCAACAAGCACTGGTGCATGATAAAATGGTGGCTCTAGGGGAGCATCTAACTACTAAGAACAAAAAAATGGAGCATTGAGCTCTACAACTATAACCAAATTACTTTTCTATTGCTATGGATAACAAAATCATCAATTTCACCGACCCTTGGAAATGGTCCGATTTTCCTATTTATACAACTCTTCTAACCCTAACCCTATTTTACACATTTCAATAAAATACAATATCCGGGGGCCGGTACTACCTGCGCCACCCTACAAAAGACCTGGAGATGGAATAGGCCTATCATGTCAGAAGAGTAAGACAAGAATATACATTGGAAGAATCGGTCTCGAGAAGAGAGCCAGAGAGGAGAAAGAAGAAAGTAGGTCCTTCAAGGACCAAGGCTACATGCCTCATAAATGGGAAATGTGGTGCCCTGTCTCCAATGTGCCAGATGTACCCTTGAGAGGCACCTCGAGAAGACCACCCTGTCAGAAGACCAACTGCCAAGTCGATGCCTCTTGATGTGCCCAACTACCTTCTGACAGTCTTATTAACCACTTCTGAAAGTGACCGGTCGGCCCCGGGGACCAGGACACGGATCATTTTAAAGAATACAAAATTTTGGATTTGGGACTCCGAGATCTGGGAACTTTCATCCCAAAAGAATAAAGAATACTCAATGTGAGTTTTTCCCCGGCCTCTGGAGAAATCTCAAGGCTACTTATTATCGCTGAAGGCCTAAAGGAGGTGGGAAATGTCATCTTCATCTACTCTCTTTAGGCGGGCCCTTCTGTGCCTGGCTACTTCAACTTGTTCCCCCAGGTCTGGAACATTCCCTTTGAATTCGTCCGCCATCCTTACCGCGTCATGGCCCTTAAGTATCATTTTGGTTAATTTTTCTATTTGGGCTCCGTCCATCCCGTCCGGGGATTGATATTGGGATTGCATTATTTCATCAAAACTCCCCAAAACTGAATCTTCAGGGGTGTACGTATCTGTACTAAGGGGATCAGCCCCAAAAATATTTATTACATAAGAATTGAATAAATTAGAAGGATATTTTACGTTGTGTACCTTCTCTTGCAAGGACTCTACCAGTTGCTTGGTTACCTCCAATGTGAGGTCAAGTCTGGCGTGCTGAATCCTTACAAAATCAAATGATTCCTCACCCAGAATTTTGGATTCAAAAATCATGTCCTCTCCCAAGGTGAGGAGCTCTTTGAGCTCTACCTTCCACGCCTAGTTATTTTTGGCATCACTCTCCCACTGCTCAATGAGTGCTTCTGCCTGATGGACAACTTGCCGGGCTGTGTATAAGTCCAGGAGAGTGGACGCTAGGAAATGTTGGGTGTTTCCTATCTGTAGGGAAACCCATTCATCTACGGCTTGGGCCTTCTTTTTCATTACTCGCAGGGATTCTATGTCGCTCTGTGGTAATTCTTCTGATGTGGAGGTTTCTAGAGGGGTAGCATTTAGGGGTCGGGCCAGCTTAGTAAGCAACCCCATAAGGTTTGCATTCTTCTCTTTCTCAGCCTTGAGACTCTGGACCTACTTTTCATATCGGGCTTCAACTTCCCTTGCTGCCTCCTTAAGAAATTCCACCTCGCCTTGCTTCCCCCTCTTTCCCAGGGATACCTCTGCAATGTCGTAATCTACGGGGTCTGCAGTTGCTTCATCGGCGCCCGGGGGAGGTGTTGCCACAACGGCAACTGTTTCCCTGCCCGGCCTAGTTCGAAGAGTGTGAACTGTCTGAGCTTTCTTTTCTTTTGGTGGGGCCTGTACTTGGGCCATCATCTCGGCCAGGGAGAGAGGAATCACCAGAGCAGACTGAGCCTTTCTCTTTTTCCTTTCTATCAGCCATTGGGGTGGGAGAGGTGGCCTTCCTGCCAGAACTTGTTCTCCTAATTCTTTCCCAGTATCCGGTGGTTGTTGCTCCTCAGTGTCGCGGACCTCATCCATCCTCCCTACCTCAACTTCTCCTACAGAAACATTCTTTTCAACCCCCATCTCCTCAGCCTTGTCCTGTGTGTCTATTGTTGGGTCTTGACCTTGGTAGGCTTCTTCGGGGATTTCCTCTTCAAGCTGTTTCTCTTCTTCTTCTTCTGTCAGAATTTCTTCTTATGTTGGTACTAGGGGAGGTATCGGGCCAAGATTTAAATTTTGGGCCGCTATGATAACCTATCCAAAGGTTGCCCCCGGGAGTGGCCTTGGGAAAGTGGCGGCTGGGCTTACGATTATTCTCGAAGGTCCGGTTCCCCCGGGAGTGGCCTTGGGAAAGTGCCATTTGTTCACTTGTCTTTAGTTGGTCCACTCCCGGACCTTGCGTCTCTTGAGCCCCGGAGACAATTTCCAGTCTCGACTCCTTTTCTTCTATCTCCTGCTCTTGCTCTTGCGCAGGTTCTTGTTCTGGGTCCTCTTGGTCCGTAGCCCCAGCCTCTTTCTCTGGGACTTCTGTCCCTGCTTGTGTATTGTCCCCTTGCAAGTTGCCAAAATCATCGATTGCAAATACATCATCAAATTTATCTTGCAGAGGGGGACTGGCTAGGACTCCTGCAGGCTCTGCCTCTTTCTCCGGTTCCAGGGAACTAGAAGAGAGGATCTCTACCTCTTTGGGGAGGGATGTCCTTGGCGTTGGTTCTGCCTTGAACTACTTGACGTGCTTCCTCTTCCTCCTAGTGATCAAAGGTGGCCCCGCATCGGCTATAGCTGCTGCATCCATTGGATCCACCTTCGTTTCCTTGACCATTAAGGTTGCCAGTGACGGGGAGGAAGGAGGATGAATTGGTCTGGCCATGAGTGGGGGAGTGGCAAGCCTCGTTATTAACTGCTCCCTCATTTTCTGGGAGGCTACCATAGATTTCTTAATCTACTCTTGTATCGAGACTTCTTACGCTGAGGGGGTTGTAGCTATTCCCTTTCCTTTGTATGCGCCTTGTGAAGAAGTCCTGGCCCCCGGGGTCAATCTTGGTATCGGTGGTGGAGTTTCCTTTGGTGGCGGTCGGGAAGTTTGGCGCATACTCCTGGGGCACACCCTTTTAAAGTAGGCATGACTTCGCTCGACCACCTCCCGAGTGAAGTCCTCAATTGTGGGCCCCTCCTGGGTGGCCCAATCCATTGTCGGTAATGCCATCTTATCGATCCCCTTTTCTTTGTACTGGGGATCTATAGTGGGGGCGGTGTCAGAAAAGCCCGGAGGGAATCTCCGAAGCTTCAGTTCCTACATTAATCTGGATGTCATTCTGTCATAGTGCCTGCTCTGGACATCTACATCATCCTGGAAATCTTCCCACAAGTCCTCCATGTGCATTTGATGGGGCTCCAAAGCTCGAGGCATTTTCGTTGCTATTTTCCCATGCGGATCAAAGTTCCTCCATGCCAGATAGAATTCCTGCAAGTTATAACTTTTCAACTCGTTTTCTGCCTCCCTCGCGGCGGCCAGACTGCAGGTGTAGTTCCCACAGGTGATTGAGAATGAGACGTTGGGGACCTTCTTGAGGGCAAAGAAGGTGTGCAATTCTAGCATTTGTCTGCAATATTCCAGCAGCACGATCTTGTCCCCACAATGCTTGGGCAACAAGTAGGGCTTTCCGGAGAAGCTGACAACCCTAATGTATGTATGCTGCTGGAACTAAATGTAGTAGTGCCCATAACTACTAAATAATTTCATCACCTTAGTAGATAGGTGGTATCCAGCATCCCAGGCGGGTGTGAGTAGGTGGTAATAAATGAACGCATCATTCACTCGGCAGAAACTGGGGAAGCTGGCCTCCCATTGAATTTGTGGGAAATAGTCCCATGGTGCCTTTTGTCCCAGGCTAATCCCGAGTACTCCGTCAGTGAGAAAGCCAGTGGAGTGGGGCCTCTACTGGGCCAGGGCCCAGAAAACATAAGAAGACATGTAGAACTTCTTCTTCTCATTCAACTGCAGGAACTGGGCGTCGACATGATTGGAGATTATTGTCGCCCAGTCAAAAAATTCTCCCTTAGTGGAGATGCCGAGGAGGAAATAGTACATCCATTTGGCAAACTCCTGGGTGGAGGGTTTCCCAAATACCCGGGCCAATGCTATCATCCCCATTTGGATGCGCTCCTTGAATTCAGAGTGCGGGATATCTATCTTCATTCTCTTTGGGTCCCTCTTCGGGGTCTTAAGCCAATGGGTATTCATGTATACCTGGGCCGCATCCTCCAATTGTATAAATTGCTTCAAGGCATCAGTCCTTGTGACTACTGTGGCCCTGTCAAATTGTGGGATACCCAGGCCTGCTTGGAAAGTGACTGGGTCGAGGGACACCAGTGGAGTGGGGTATCCCGTGGGTTCTACAGCTGCGAGCATAACGGCCTAGACAGAAGAGTTATAGTTGGAAACCAGGGTTAGAACAAGCTCCGGAGACTACACAGAGCATGGGAAGCAAGCTACCTAGAGGATTCTGGAACCCCCAATGTTGTCTACAAGTTTGTCTCCAGCCTGTCGCTGGATGTGCATTATCTTTACCAGGGCCTGCATTTCTACCCAAGTCCCGACACTGGCATCAGTCATCAGTTTTACCTTGGACTCAATCTTTGAGCCCACAATCTCATTATCTTGTACAAAATTCATGGTGAGGGGCAGCTTTGCCAGGGCCTTCTCCATTTTTGACTTTGCTACTACCCTGGTCTCTGTTGTGGTTGGTAGTTCTAGACTTTCGGGAGGAGATGATGCGGACACTTCAGACATATTTAGAAGATAATTCTGGGAACCTGCGAGATAAAGTGACCGTCAGAACATATTTATCAAAATAATTATTCCAGAGTTCGAGAAATCTTACCACCGTGATGTTTGCCTTCCTGAAAAGTTAGTATCTTGCAAAGGTAACTAGAAAGAAAAACACATCATGAACTTGAGATTTTCAATATGCGTCCGGGTCTGGGAAATTTTATCACACTTGGTAAAGATGCAGGACTGATGGTGATAAGAGGCCCAAAGCCCAGAGAAATGACCGTTAACTGAGAATACAAAAAGGCAAGTTGTCAAACCCACGTGGACGCCACGTGTGTTGGCATTAAATAGATGTGATGGCGATGACGACGGAGCCAATTGTCCAAACGCATGAAAAGGGAAGGCCACTTGGCTGGAATTGATTGCATGCATGGGACGTAAATGAGGTTCTGACAGCCTTGATGGAGGAGAGAGAAAACTGCCTGTTTGAAACTGGTCGAGAGCTGAGTTTCAAACTAGTGGTTTTCTGCCTCGAAAGCGAGTTCAAAGGTGAAAACCAGAAGCAAAGGCGACTCGACCAGCATGCCGAGTTACCCAGAAGGATATACACGAAGCCGAGGGATATATAGAGAATAGAATGGGATATACAGGGGTTTTATACAATTATTATACATATAAACATAGATATACATCGCGGGAGGATGCCCACGGGAAAAACCAGACAAGGCAGAAACGGGTATATACAATATGTACACTATTTACGCTATTTATAGATTTTACATTATTTACAGAAAATCAACTTCTACACAAAGGGTGGACGACCCTCTGGCAGAGCCAACTCACCAACGGGTGGCAAAAACCAGAAACAAAGGATCAAACCAGACGAAACACACGATGAAACCAGGCAAACGAAAGTAAAATGAAAACCAAAGAAAGCAAGGGAGGAAAATAGGAGCACCAACCTGAGAACACAGAAGGCAGAGGAAAGGAAGGTTTTACCGTGTGAGCTCTGCAACAGCTCGAGTTGTCAATAGATCAGAATCACCACCATGGAGCACCTTTGCTTGCCTGAGAGTGACTGAAAATTGTTAAGCACTGATTACCATAAACTTCTTGCAAACGCTCTGTTAATCACTTTGAAACTGCTCTTTAATTTTCTCTAAGTGCTCGAAGGTTTTAATCGCGATAAATGTGAAAATGACAGATAATTTCTATTTGTACCCGCGGTAAAAGGCAATCCTCCTTCTTCCGGTGATCTCTGGACAGGCAAACCTCCAGACTCTGGGTCCAGGGACTCCTCGTGATGATGTCCATAAGGACATCGTGGCAAAAAAATCCTGGAGTCCGGAATCTGGCTCCCAACAAAAGGCAACCTCCGGGACCGGAGTCCCGGAGGAGAAAACCAAATAGAAAAATGACACACCGGGGAAGAAAACCCTAGAGAAAGAAAACAAAAAGGGAAAGGAAGACAAGGCAAAGCCCGCAAAGCAAAAGAAGGCAAAAGCAAGCAAAAAAAAAAAAAGGGGGACCTAACATTTTGCGCACAAAATGTAGGGACAGGGATGCAGGGCATAACACCACGTAGTAAAATAAACTATGGCAACTAGTATCCAATTGTGTCCTCAACTATATTTATCTTGAAATTCACCAATAAAATCAATTCCCCACATAGTAAAAGGAGCTTCAGTACTTACTGGATTTATCAACAAAGCACCTAAAAATTTTAGTTTATTGGAGAACCTTTGACAAGGTTCACACTTCTTGACATGTTCATAAGTATCCTTAAATAAAGTAGGCCAATAATACCCAGCCCTTAAAATCTTGTGGGAAGTAGTCTTAGCAGAAAAATGACCCCCACATTCTCCTTCATGCATTTCACTCAAAACTTTCTTAGCTTGGTATTTGTCAAGGCATAAAAATAGCACACCATTCTTATCTTTCCAAAACAAGTCACCTTGGATCAAAGTATATCTTTGCGTTTGCAATATCGGACTTCTTTTCTAATTCTCTGACAAATGATTAGGACATTTAGCATTTTTGAGAAATAAAACAATATCAGTATAGAATGGTTGTCGTTCTATGCTTGTAATAGTTTGATCATGCACTTCTATCTGATTTATCTATAGTAGATCCAATTTTTCTTCTATCATAAGCTTTGCCACACCTTGTCCTCTTATCAATTTTTTAATATGGATCTCAAGGTTAAATTCTTGAATTCTAGTGATCCATTTACACCTCTTACCAGTTACCTCTGACTGTGTAAGGATATCTTTCACTGCTGAATGAGGAACATAAGCCTGTATTTTAGCACAGACCAATTTTGGCCTGAAAGATTTCACAGCTTTTATCAAGGCATAAGCTTGCTTCTCCATTATCTCATAATTAAGCTCTGCAGCTTGCAAGGATTTACTGTAAAAATCTATTGGATGTTCAAATCCTTATTCATCCTTTTGAAGCAAAATAGCAGCAATTGTATGAAAAGATGCAAATGAAAACAAAGAAAAAGGCTTCATATAATCTGGAGATTTCAAAATTGGAGCCTCTTGTACTACCCTTTTTATTTTCTCAAATGCATGTAAGGATTCTTCATTCCAAACAAATTTAGCATCTTTCTTTAACAATTTTACAATGGGTTTAACAATCTCTGAAAAAATTTGTTATTAATCTTCTGACAAAGTTGATCTTTCCTACAAAAGATTGTACACCTTTTAAGTTCTTTGGAGCAATCACCCTTTGAATTGCCTCCACTCTCTCAAGGTCTATTCTTACCCCTTCCCTAGACACTATATGTCCAAGCAACTTTCCCTCTTTTACAGCAAAATGACACTTTTTGGGATTCAATGAGACACCATATTCCAATGCCCTATTGAAAATCTTACCCAAGTGATCACAATGATCCACTGCCCTTTTAGAATATGCAGTCAAATCATCTTGATAAATAACCATGAATAAATCAATGAATTCTTTGAAAGCAACATTCATGGCCCTTTGAAAAGTTGCCCCTGCATTTATTAGTCCAAATGGCATTCTGATATACACATAAGTCCCCCATGGAGTAGTAAATGTAGTTTTGTACTGCTCTGCTTCCTTAACTAGGACCTAGTTGTAACCTTAGAAACCATCCATCATAGATAGCAATTCACAATCAGCCACCTTATGCAACATTTCTTCCATATTAGGTAAGGAAAAATTATCTTTTAATGAAGCAATATTTAAGTTTCTGAAATCCACACATAGTCTGATATCACCATTTTTCTTTCTAACGGGCACTAAATTTGATACCCAAGTTGAATGTTTGATTGGCTGGATTATCCGAGCATCTTTTAGTTTCATCAATTCTTGTTGCATTTTAGGAGCCAACAAGGGGTTAATAGGCCTCTATTTTTGCCTAAATGGTTTCACATCTAATTTCAATGGGATTTCATGTTGAAAAAGGTCCTCTCTATATGCTTTCAAGTCCTGATATGACCAAGCAAAGACATGTTTATATTTTCTCAACAACTTGATCAAATTTATTCTTATATGAGAGTCCAAACCTTTTCCAATATAGACTATTTGAGGAATATTTTCAAACCCTAAATTTATTTCTTCTAAATCCTCAACTTTGGCATTGCTTATCTTTGATGAATCATTTTGTTGACTACTAAACAATGCTTCAAGCTCAACCAAACCCCTAGGAATCTGATTAGAGCTTAACTAGACAACCTCATTTCCCAAAATGTAGTCTTTTCCATCATTATTTTCCAGTAAAGTACTACAATCTATACTCTGGTTCTCATAATGTTCTAGACACTGCATAAACCTCAGAATATCTTGATCATCTTGAAAAACCTGCTAGTTGTATATGTTGTCCATAACAACTGGTCTTGTTTTGACTTCTAGTATTAACACCCCATGTAAGGTCAGATCATCATTTTTTAAAGCAACATTTGCTAAAAAATCAGCCATTATATTTTTTGACCTTTCTAACCAACTTATGTCAAAGGCATCAAACATTTCAATTTGATCCCAAATAGCATACTTGTACATTTTCAATCTATCATTCTTTACAGCATATTTGGTTCTGACTTGAGCTACTACCAACTTAGAATCACCATAAACCTTTAAACACTTTATACCATGTTTGATAGAAATTTCAAGTCCAAAAAATAAAGCCTCATATTCTACAATATTATTTGTACATTGGAAGGCTAATAGAAATGAATACTTAAAAGTTATACTTGATGGAGATATCAACAATACACCTGCCCCTGATCCTTCTTTTGAGAAAGCTCCATCAAAGTACATTTTCCACAATCCATCTCCTTGCATAATTAACTCTCTATTCAGAGGGTCAACCTCTTCATGCTGATAACAAAGATCATTTTTTTGTATTCTAAAATTCTCCATTTCCATGTCAATGCAACAATTAATGTTAGTATCTTCAAATCTTTCTATCACATGAGGAGTTATACTCTCTCTTAAGACCTTAACATTTTCTCCAGAAATGTTAAAAGTAGCATATGATAAATCACTTTGTATACTACCTCCCATCGAAGCACTCCATTTTCTTGACAGAAACATGCCATAATGTGGTGGTATGTCAACCACAAGAACATTCATAGTCATTATTACATCAGGGCAGACTGCTAATTTGTAAGGCATAGCCTCAATGGTACCAATCACATGGACCTCTCTAGAGTCCATGGCTTGACATCTCCCATGAGGAGTATCAACCTTTAATCCCATTTCCCTCATGATTTCCACTGGTATAATAGTATTAGATGCTCCTGAATCAATCATACAATTTTTTAGCATCTTTCCATTAATTATCAATGAGAGAAAAAATGGGTCAACAATCTTTGGGGAATAAGTTGCATTCAAGAAAATTTGAGGAATCTCAGATGTTAACACCTCAACTTCCTTCCCTTTGTTAATTGGTTTCTTGCCAACATTTTCTGGAGTTTGCACCTTTATTATGGGCACACTGTTTAACAAGGACATTACATTTTCCTTGTGTTCTTTAATTCTCATCATCTCTAGAAATGGTACTTTAACTATCATTTGGGAAAAACATTGACCCATATCTACTGGAGTATATTTTACATCTGAAGACTTTGATTTATCAATAATGATATCACTTTCCTCAGTATGTTCATTCAGAGCTTGTTCTTTTAACTTTTTATTCTCTATCTTTTGAACAGGAGTACTTGTTTCTTTCCTTTTAAATTCTCCTTCTTGTACAACATTTGGTTCAAGGGCTTTTGTAATAATTTTGACCTTATGTTTATTTACATTTTCACCAGGTCCTTCCTTTTTTTGCACATACTTAGTGTCTATCTTATTTTATTTTATAAAGACACCTGATGGTTGACTACCAGTACCACCTACTACCGTATTTCTCAAATGATAGTTACTTCTAGCCTTCTTTACTAAATCTGCAGTAATCTTGGCTTTCTCTTCATCTAAAGCTTTTCTAATAAGTGGAACAACCTAATTGTCTTGAGCATAACATCTTATATGATCATCAGTTCCCTTAGCTTCACTATTAGACAAAATCTGTTGATGATGATTCTCCACCCTTCTTTGTGAAATACAAGAGTCATGATTTTCATTTTCACTGTCTGAGTCTATATCATGGCATGAATAAGTATTTGTCATACTATGATCACATTGTTCACCCTCATCATTTCCCTTTCTTCACTTACTCTCAAATCTAAGGAAATAATACAAAAATCAAGGTTATGAGGGGCTTCACAAGCCTCACACCAAGGATCATCATTGCAAAAATGGATAGCATTTTTATGTAGAGGGTCTGGAGTTCTATTATATGTCTTTTCTTTTCTAGGTAAAATAACAGGCTTCCCATCTTTGAACTGAGTTCCATAAGGATGGTTTTGCATTCTATTTTGAGGATTGTATATAGTATTATAAGAAGGCCTATTATTCTGAGGAGCCCTATATTCCTTATACTTTATTTCTTTTAAATTGCTCCTACTAAACCTTGAGTCATCCCTTCTATTCAACTTACCAAATACTCTTCTGTTCATTTCAATATTGACTGCTATCTTATAAGCATCAGTAAGAGTTCTAGGGTTTTTATCTCTAAGAGAATATCCCATTTTAGAGTCAAAGGCATTCAAATAAGTTGCTAGACATACCTCTTCATCCAGCCTTATCTTCTGAAATAGCTTGTGCATAACTCTTTGAAACCTTGTATTAAACTCTGTAACCTCTTCATTATAATTCTTCTTGATATTATTGAACTCATTCAATAGAAAGCCTTTATTTGTTTTATCTCCATACTGATCCTTAAATAATTCAATCAACTCATCCATAGAAACAATAGATCCATTAGACAGGCTCCTAAACCATTCTCTTGCATCTTCTACTAAAGACTGAACAAATAACTTCATTAACACATCTTCATGGGTGATATTTAAATCATCAACAAAATCAATGAACTTTCTTAAATGTGTTTCACAAGAAATAACATTGTTACCTGCAAACTTTGGGATCTTTTCTCCTATATCACCCACATCTTTAGGGAAAGCATTAGGATATCCAGGGATACCAACAAAATTAAATTGTTTATACCTTTCAGTATGTAATGGTTTCCTTTGAAAACTATCATTCTCTTTGAAAGTAGTGTTTTTTTCTTTAGAAGTAGTAATATTCTCTGGTCCAGCATGAGAATACTTTGAAGACTACAAAAAATCTATCTTTTTTTTCATTTCAACTGTTGTAGCTTCCATTTGCACTTTTTCCAACATTTTCTACATGGTTTCTTTTTCAATTCTCAACTTTTCCAAGTCAATATCCAACTTGGACATTTGCTCTGTTAAAGGCTTCTGAAACTTAGGCTCTTGATTTTTGTATTCATTCACCTTTTGTTTACCTTTATCCTTCTGTGAAGTAGAAGCCTTATGAATGAGTGGTATTTCTTGGTCTTTTTGAGACCTCTCTGTATCTTTCATATTTTTATGTCTTGAAGATCTTCTTTTTCTCTTATCAACATCCTTATGCTCATGTTTCTTCTTTCTCATTTCTCTCTCCCTTTTCATTTGTTGAACTAGGGAAAGATGTTTCATGATGAACTTCTCTTCATTTGCTAGCATATCAAAGGGAGCATCTTCATAATCTAAACTAGATGTACTTGTCACTTCTCTCTCATTTGAAGTAGAAGTGACTATAGGTGTTTATAATATTATTTCAGTAGCTTCTTCATATTCTAAAGTATTTCCATCATGAGAATGTTGATTGCTATTCATGTCTTTCCTAACATTACCCTCTTTACCTCTTGGAGGGGTTTCATCCATGCTAACTTGGTTACTCTTTTTTCTCCAATACATTTCCATCCTTGAGGATGATGGGATTCCACCATATAAAACCTTCTCAGGATCACTTCTCATCCTTGACCTAGTATACATTCTGAGAAATATTTACTAAATTTTCTCTAATCAGAGATTTCTTTTAGAGTCACCACCAAATGATTTGGAAAGAATGAATACTTGTCAAAAAACAATTTTGACAACTACAACTGGAATGATTTATAATCACTTAAACTCCCCAGTAGAGTCACCAATTTGTTAGGGTTTTTTCTTGCAGGGCCTCTAAAGATGCTTGAATACTTAAATAACTCTATGACTCCCAATTCCTTTGATACTCTGACTCAAGCAAGAGAAAACACTAATTGATGAGGTATTTTGATAACACTTTGGATACCTATTATCACCTCCTTCTTTTTTGAGATCCACTGACTCAGGCAGGTCTTACCTATGACTGATTACTAACTTGACAGTATCATTAGAGTGGATTTTACTTATGTGTTGAATGCTCTATATTTATATGGACATGTATATAACAATGCAGATAACTATGACTATTCTAAGAAAAATCTTGACAATCCAAATCAATATCTTAATGATAGCCAACAGCAGCATAGTAAGGGAGTTCATCTTTCTTTCCTTTTACAATTCTTATGAATCTAGGAGGAATAACTTATTTGATTTACTCTTTAAGAAATCAGAAAACTTCAACTGTAATCACTTATGAGAACAATAGATTTTACACAAGTATTCTGAAAGTAATTAGTTTGAATAGTATTGAATATTTGGATGATGACAGATTACCAACCAAGTTCCTAGACCAGTGCCTACCCTTGGCCTTATAGAATCAATAAATGAAGATCCACAGAAAAACCAAACAAAATACTGTAAGCTTCCTTACAACCTACATGCAACTCAGATAAAATGCCTTAGAAACTACCCTCTCACCTCTACAATATTGTATCAAATCCTTAAATATTGTTATGCTCCTTGAAACTACTCACAAAACTTAGTTCTTTCCTTGAAAGAAACTTGCAAGCAATTAGATAGCTACCTTGTAACCAAGATGCTTAAAAATGCCTTACAGATTCAAACATAAAAGAGCATACATAACAAAATAAAGAGACAACAATAAGATAGAGTAAAATTGCACTGTATTTTATTCAAATGTTTCTGCTTCAATACATAAAAAGCTCCAAAAAATCTCAAAGACACAGACTGAAATTTAGAAAGTCTGGTTTTCAATATATTTCATCCCCTTTACAAATACAAATTTTGATCTATTTATAGGTCCTTAACCATCTTGGAATCTTTAACATTAGGATGCAACAAGCTTCGGATGGTTTAAGGAACCTAACCCTAAAAGTACAAAAAGACAAAGAAAGAGAATATAGAAGCGGTGGAGAGACAAAACCAGGGGATGAAATTTGATATTCTTTGTCTTTATCTAGAATCTGGCGCCTTTGTCTGACAGTGTTCAGGATAGCATTTGATAGTCATTCTGAGACTAAGTGACCACCATTACATGCTAACTTACTCTTGTCTTTAGTAATAACTAACCTCCCTATGCTCAATGATCAAGAGCCAAGTGTTCCCCTTTATTCTTCATCTAGGATTTCTTCCTCTACTACCACAGGCTTCTTTTTCTTTGGCTTGGTCATCAAGTCCCAAGATGTCACTTCATCTTTTGTAGACCATTTAAAACTTTGTGTGCTCTATAGTTGTACCTTCTATCTTTCCTATCTGACATCTGTGATGCTTTTAACATCCATTAAGAACTTATTGATGTCATTTTCTGCCTTGAAGACTTCAACCAAAATCTTATCAAAGCCTTCCAAATCTAAATTAGATCATGAAATAAATGCCTCATTGCTTGGCATTCTGCTATCAAATTCACTCCTATAGGCCTCCAAGGCCTTAACTTGATTATCTTCTCCTTTCAATGGAGGAACAAATCTATTAAACTCCAGATAAAATAGGCTTAACTTAGCCTCTATCTGATTTAGCTTACCCTTAAAGAAAGATAAGGCTATATTAACCTTTTTAATCTCATCCTCTACCTCTGTTAAAATCTCAAGTAAATCTTATCTATGTCGCTGCAAAGAGGAAAACTTTTCAAATGTTTGGACCCTAGGAGACCAAGTAACAAAATAAGGGCTCAAAATACCAATATAACCTGTCACTTTTGTATGCAAGGTGGGAAATTTATTGTAAGAATTTAGGATGACATCTATTTTCTCTTTGAGTATTTCTATCATTTGCTAAAGAATGCATCTGAATGCATTTAAAGAAACCTCATTGTTCTTTTTTCCCACGTCCTTTGTATAAGCTACTTCCTTTGATTTTGCTTTCTGCTCTATCCATAAAGGTTGTTCTGAAGGCACATAAACTACCTCAGGTTTCTCTTGTAGTTGCTTCAACAACTCAGCAATTACCTTATCTTGTTGATGTATCTTTATGTGGCATAATTCCCTATCCTTGGCTAGGGCATTGGTTTCCTCAATCAAAATTCCATACTTCTCAGACAATTGTTTTTTCTTGTCCTCATTCAAGTGTGCCCAATGAGTCATGATCTGAGAAATCTCAAAATCTTCAATGTTCTGTACAGTCTAGACCATTTGGTTCCCCACCGTACTCTCCTGAATGTTTACTAGTTGAGGCTTCTGGTCCTTGGGACATAAGCTCCACATGGCAAAGGCTTGTGATTTTGGACTATATCCAAATCCCTTGATCATGTCGCCCATCTAAATCTCACTTTCCAACTTGAGGTCTGGTTTCTTCCTAATTTGATCAATAATGAAGGCTGAGACTAAGTCCCAGCCCTCAGCAAGCAAAATTCCACTGTTCAAAACCATTTTCCTTGCCTCATCTGGAGAAACATCCTCACTGTCAGGGTCATAAGCGTGTAGAGCTATTAAAGCCTCATTTGTAACTATTACCTCTCCATCTGACTTCAATTTTTTACTAATTTGTTCTATCTTATGCGACCTCAAAAAGTATTTAAACTCATTATTCTTAACAACATTGTCATCACTTAGAAATTGTTGCTGATGCAATATCCTCTCATCAATACATGCCCTAAGAGGAAATTCTATGTTTTCTTCCTCATCCTGTTGTTGTCTCTTCCCCTATCTAATTACTTTCCTCAGATTATATCATACAATCTGTGATAAGGAATGAGGGCACTTGTCCTATCTCCTTTTTTCTCTTTCCTAATAGAGGAGGTCTGACCAGGATCAACCTTTTGCCTTTTAGTGGCAGGATCTTCTAAATCATCTGGCTGAGAAGTCTCAGTCAGGTCTATGATATGGCCTTGTTCCTCTTGTACCTGTGTTTCCTCTGCAACATTCTATTGGGATTGATCATACTAAAGTGGACGGGCATAATCCCCATCACTATCACTCTCATATTCAGACTCTGACTATTCAGGCTCTTTGCCTCCTTTCTTTGTATCTAAAACATTATCTAACTGCTCACAGAGTACATAAAAATTATCAATCATGGCTTTGAGCTTGTCAAAATAAGATAAGTCACGGTAAAACCCTCCAAATGACAATCCATTTCTCCTTATTTGCTTCTCTAAATTCAGTAATTCCTGAATTCTTTCTCTTCTTGTCCTTATCTCATCTTCATCAAGGAAATTTCTTGTGGCATTCTCCACCACACAAAAACCATGAACATTTGTATTAGGGATGGTAGGAGTCAAGAGTTTCCTAGCTCATGCTATAAATCCCTTTGGGTCAATGTACCTATATAATGTTTCCCTCATCTTGCAGCTTTCCAGCCATGTGCTCACCAAATCAGTAGCACCCTTACCAATAGTAAAGTTAAAGATTTTAAATTGCCTAGGGGTTAATTTCCCCTTTCTATGTGGTGTGAAATGTTCATTGTCTATCAACAATAGCTGCCAGATGAACTCCATGGAAGCAACTCTGGATGGCACATGATAGTGTAGGACATGAGGTGGATGTGCGCATCCATACACCCTATTCATGGTAAAAAAAATTTCTAAACATAATTCTCCCTAGTTATGATCACCCTCCCATTTGTCCACATACTCACAACGTCTCAACAACTGTAGAAACTTTACTAGGAGTCTGGTTTTGTTGATACCCATGCTCTGCATTAATGGATATACAATCCAATTTTCAAATCCAAAAAATTCACAGTCCTTGGATGTATAATTCCATATCCTAACCCAAAATAGAATAAGATTAGGCCAGTCTTGGAAAATCCTCTGAGGATTCAAGTTGTTCACATTCATGATCCCATAGTTAAAATGCAATAACAAATGCATCAGGATTGAATAATGGAAGAACCTAGGTTCCTTCTCCTTGGGATCCTTCATCTTCTTCATCACAGCTACAAATCCCTCATGCATTTTGTCAATAATGTACTATATGTAGTCATAACTGGTGCTAGAATGCACATCTGGAAAGTCTAACACCATCATCAAAATTCCAGCGTTTATTTTCTCTTCTCCTCCATCTATTCCTAACACGCAACATAAAGCACAGGAAATATACTTAATATAGAAATGTAAGTCTTTAAAGTAGTAGGGTGGAGTCCCAGGTATAGCAGTAAGATGGTTCCTAACCTCCTTAAGCATATGCTTTTGTAATTGACTCCTAGCAACACCAAGTTTTAACCTATATCTCTCTTCTTTCTTAGTAATATTTATTTAAGTGGACATGGTACTATATGAACCAAAGGATTGCATGAATGAATTCCTATTCAAAATCAATAGGGCAGTACCATCATTTTTCTTGATTGTCCTAGACAGAGCATCATAGTAGCTGGAAAGACCTAGAAACAAGTCTACATCTATATAGACATCAGGGACAATTAGCCTAGCAAGACCACTAGTCCAAGGGTTTGATACTGGAATGGCCTTATCAAAATTATTATAAAAATAATTAAACAGAGAAAAACCTGTGGATCCTGGAGTGCGAGCATCTCTGATTTCATAGTAGTCATCTACCACCAAGTTTTCATTTGCCCTCTTGTTCTGTGTGGACCCTGGAAACAACTTCAAGAATTCATCAGATAAATTTCTCTTTCCTTTAGCATCATCATCTACTTCATCACTCCTTCCTCTGGTAGAAGCCACACTGACTACTTTACTCATCTTTCTCTATTTCAACCTTCTCTTTTACCAATATTGAAAAAAATATCCTCTCAGAACTCACTGCTCTTCTTTGTGTACTGCTAACAATTCAAAAATCTTGACAACAAGAGAATTACCCTGCAAATGATCAATTTCTACCTTCTAAACACAAAAGACCTAGCAATTCTTCACTCTATAATTTTGGATGCATGATAAGTGAAAATGAACCAGCGATCAACTATTTATGGTAACTCTCCCAAGTACATAGCTCATCATTAGAAAGACAATCAATTTTGCTTTCAAGTTAACATGCTATGGAATTAATTAAAATCCTAGCCATAGTTCATGAATGTGATAGGACATCAAAATCATATGAGTGTGTTTTCAGAAAAACCCTTATAAAATTTGAATAGGATGACATGTCTTCATATGATTGGTTCTTCGTCAGACATCTCAACTTTCATACAATAATTAATTTTCTAGATTTTCATTGGACGCTGAATCTTCCACATTGTCATGTCAGCAACTGTCACCTTTTATGATTTTTCATATTCAGCGACCATGCGAATATGCAGTATCTCCTTGTCATTGATCAAATTTCTTAACCCTGAATTCTCCTGGAGATCTAGTGCCTACGTGACTTTCTTTACTTAGCTAACCACAGTTAACTTCTAGCGATCACATGACTGAATAAATCAAAGTTGCTAGATGAAATGCTTAACCCAAAGTTTATTTGGAGACCCTGTGATTTAAAGGTTACCTTTACTCTTAATTGTTATCGCTAAGTCGTTGAGTGTTTATTTCTCTTTACGAGACCACGCGACTAACCTTTACCCTTTGATTTTAATTCAGAGAATATGCGACTAAAGGTTATCTCATTGTCGCAAGCACTTTTTACTCTGATGCAAATTTGATGGAGACTCAGCGACTACCATTGATCTTTTCCTATTCTGCATCTGACGGCTCTGCTAAGTTTTTGAATATATTTTAAAAGCCTTAAATCATTTGGAGACTACACGACAATACATAAGTTTACACCTTTTAGTCTCTTAATTGCCAAATTACTTTTTCCTTTTGGGAGACCATGCGACTAGCCTTTATTCTGCTCATTGTGGACACATGTTTCTTTTAACTATTTGTCACCAAATCACTGATTAAAAACCAACTTAGCATTTTAAACTAGCGATTATCCGACCATCATATATTTTAAACACCTTGCGGTTTGTCACGAAGTCTCGACATCTTTTACTTAACTATCATTTTACTTGGAGACTACGCGACATAAGCCTTTAACATGTCACTTAACTGCATTTTAACTTGGAGATGTTGTGAATGAAGAAATCGCTAAGTCTCATGAAAATTCACTAACTGCATGATACTCTGCGTGACACCGTGACTTAACTGCTTGCTTAGATATTTCCTGATGACGTGTTTCTCCATTGGGAGACTTCGTGATTGAAGGGTTTCACCAAGTCTCATAACAAATAAGGAATATTTTGTTTCTCTCTGAGACATCTCGACAATAGTTAATTTCCAAGTCTTGTAATGAAATGAAATATGCTTCTAGGATCAAGTGACTAGGCGACCATTGAAAAAGAACATGACTTTTGTAACTTAAGTTTCTCAAAAAGATAATGCAAAATTAGAAACTTGATTATCATTTTAGGGCTTTTTTGCATTTTGACTTAGGAAATAGCTTAGGATTTTGGGATTTTGCACTATTCATGGGGATTTTTACCTAAAAACACAGAAATTTCACAGGGACATTTCAAAAATAAGACAGACCTTTCTGATGTGGGATAGAACTTGGCATGAAGATGACAAAATTTAGGGAAAACCAACAAGACTAAGAATACAACCAATAGCTTTAACCTTCTTTGGGAAGTGTTCCTGGGAAAAGAGCCTACTGTTACTCTTGACTCCGAATAGATTATGTCCTTTAATAGGGACTATGTACTATAATGTTGTAACAAGCTCCTAACAGGGCTAAATCATTTAACATGGATACTATACTCCTATACATCATTTGTGGGTGCTAATTCCCACCAGGTTTTACCTTTAAAAAGGTTTCCTCCACAACAAGTATTGTGTTATTGTGTTGGCATTTACTGTCTTATCATTTCCATTATAGTTTTGATTTATAAAGTTTAAAGTCTAATAAGCTATTTCACAACTAATTCACCCCCTCTCAATTATCTTGTGGACTGTTATTCCTAACAATTTGCATTAGAGATACCAGTCCTTAGAGAGAAAGCTTAACAACTTGAGCTGATCCTAAAGGTGACATACTATAGGAAGGATAGTCTAAAATTTGATCCTAAATACTTTGACAGTTGGAAGTATGAGATGAGAACTCATTTTCTATGTTTGGGAATTGACTACTGGATGATCATGAAAAAGAATGAAAAGATAGTGGCTGGGGATGAATTGGAGAAAGATACTGAAGATGATAAGAAGTTATTTTCATGTAATATGGTCGCAAGGGAATTATTGATTAGTGCACTTTCTGAAGGTGAATTCATAGAAGTAAAAGACTTGGACTCTGCACATGAGATTTGGATAAGATTGGAGGCACTGTATGAAGGAGATAAGTTTACAAAATAGGAAAAGCTACAAAACTGCAAGACAAAGATGGAATCACTAAAAATGAGATAAGATGAGAACAATAGGGAATATGGATAGAGAATTATTGAAGTGGTTATTGGCATTAGAAACTCTAGAGGTACTTACAGTGAGGAAGAAGCGATTGTGAAGATTCTCAGATCTCTGACACCTACATATAGAACTAAAGTATAAGCTATAGATGAGATTATACCTTTGACATCAAACTTCACTAGAGAGATGTTGATTGGAAATCTAAATTTTTTTGAGGTCGCAGAATTGGGAGATTCTTTACCTAAAGATGAGTTAGCATTTAAGGCAACTATCCATAGAAACAAAAAGACCTCATCTGGAATTGCAAACACCAACAATAGTGACTTGAGAGAAGAGCTTGAGACTATGCTGATGAATGGGAAGATATACAAGAGGAATAAAGAAAGCTAGATGAAGTGGTAACCCTAATTGCTAGAAGAGAAAAGAGAGGTAAGGGTAAATTTGAAGCAAAATTACCTTTGAAATATTTTTCATGTAACAAGATTGGTCATTTTGCATCTTGATGTCCTACAAGGGTTCCTAAGCATAAACCTAAGTTTTACAAATCAAAGTATCCTAAAGACAAGGAATGTTATTATGCTAGTGAGGGTATTTCTGATGATGATGGTGACTATGATGTGTATGAGTTAATTTTGGCCTTCTAAATCAACCACACACTTCAACATAGTCCTTCTTCACCAGGGACAGCCAAGACTGAATATGAGTTATTCATCCTGCCTGTCTGCATGATTCAACCTGTTGCCTTCTATCTAGATGGAGTTTTGAAATTTTCTCTCAGGACGAGGGCCTCAACACTATGGACCATCTAAGAACGAAGGATTTTTAACCATGATAAATGTTATGCAATGCAAAGATTATGCTAGAAATTAAAACATGAATGATCACCTAAACATGAATGCTACATGATTTCAATGCAATTTAATCTAGAAATTGAAGCTATTCTATTTTGCAAATTGAAATTAAGCTATATGAGATTATGAAAATGAGGTAACAATT
>MU225682.1:4072803-4087652 GCA_018584345.1 Thuja plicata | reverse complement strand
GGAATTGGTTCCAAGACCTAAGAACAAAAATGTGATTGGCACTAAATGGGTTTTTAGAAACAAGATGAATGAGAAAGGTACAGTGGTAAGAAACAAGGCTAGATTGGTTTGTAAAGGCTACTCACAAAAAGAAGGTATAGACTATGAGGAGACATTTGCTCATGTTGCTAGATTGGAAGCTGTGAGACTATTTCTTGCTTATGTTGCACATAAATACTTTAAAGTGTATCAGATGGATGTGAAGTCAGCATTCCTGAATGGTGATCTAGAGGAAGAGGTATACATTGAGCAACCTAAGGTTTTTCCTTTGACAGATGATGAAAACATGGTCTGCAGATTAAAGAAGGCACTATATGGACTAAAACAAGCACCAAGGGCATGGTATGCAAGACTGGACAAATATCTACTTTGTCTTGGTTTTAGAAAAGGTAATGCAGACAATAATTTATATTTAAGAACTAATGAAGATGGAATCTTGATTATAGAAGTTTTTGTTGATGATATCATTTTTGGAGGTAATGACAAAATGAGTAAGAAATTTGCTAAAGAAATGGAGAATGAGTTTGAAATGTCTATGATTGGTGAGATGAAATGTTTTCTTGGTTTGCAAATTAATCAGAGAAAGAATGGCATTTTAATATTTCAGACCAAGTATCTTAAGGAAATGTTGAAAATTTTTGGAATGGAAGATTGTAAACCTATTGGAACACCTATGGTGATTGGAAACAAGCTGACTAGTGATGATGAGACTCAGAGTGTTGTTCAAAATAAGCATAGATCAATGATTGGAGGTCTACAATATCTAACACACACCAGACTAGATATTACCAATGCAGTTGGAATTGTGGCTAGATATCAAGCAGATCCTAAAGAAACACATTTTTCTGCTATGAAAAGAATCTTCAAATATTTGAAAGGAACTGTGGAATATGGATTATGGTATGAAAAATCTGATGATTTTACTTTGCGGTCTTTTACAGATGCAGATTGGGCAGGTAATGTGGATGATAGAAAGAGCACAAGTGGTGGTGCATTTTTCCTTGGGAAGAGATTGGTTTCCTGGTTAAGCAGGAAGTAGAACTATATTGCTCAATCTACTGTTGAATCAGAATATGTAGCTGCTGCAATAAATTGCACACAAGTTGTTTAGATGAAACAAATGTTGGAAGATGTTGGAATAATTTTCAAGGAGCCAATGGTTATTCATTGTGATATTACAAGTACAGTAAACATGTCAAAGAATCCTATATTGCACTCAAAGACTAAACATATTTCTATCAAGTATCATTTCTTGAGGGAGAAGGTAACTGCTAAGGAGATTAAACTGGAGTACATAAGCACAAAGGAACAGATAGCAAATATATTTACTAAACCTTTTCAAAAAGATGCTTTTGAATACCTCAAAGGCATGCTTGGGGTGATGGCTCCTCCCAGTGGTAATTAAATCATGCAGATATGCATCAGTCCAGTGGATGTCAGAGCTATATTATTCTCTGGACTTGATGTATGGATCTACTCCTTAGGGGGAGTGATCGTAGGAGAACACTATGGAGCAAATTTGGGTGATCTTGCACCTAATTGGACATGAAGATTTGACAAAGCCACACCTTATCAAAGACTAAAAATGAGTTATGGCACCCTTTGCCATTGTTGCCAAAGGGGGAAGGAATCTATGTGAAAATCCCTACTATTTTGGGGAGATTTGTTGAGGATATTGAGAAGATTGTAAAGAGAGAGAGTACTTTTGGGTTGATGCATATGGATTTTCCCATATGTTTCCATCAATGCCAAAGGAGGAGATTGTTGGATGATATCATTTTTTGGTAGTAATCATGTTGTTGATACTCATTTTTTGTCACTAATGTCAACATATATTTTTGTGAAAGAAGAAAGACTAGTTACTTGACTGGAAGGCATGTACGGGCACTGTATGGATGAACCAGAATGAAAGAAGTTGGATTTAAGTAGAAGACTAAGTTTTGACCTTACATCTAAGGCTTCTTGACTTTATGTTTCATATCATGGATGTTACAACTATTTAGTAAAGACTATTTTCTGGACTGTGACTATGATTATGGACAGAGAAGGTCTCTGTGTTTCGGGCATATCTTGCTAAGGAAGATGTTTCAGAACTTGCAAGCTTACTGATGGAGAGCTGACATATGATGGTGAAATGGGTTGAGTTCAATTTCAATTTAGGTAATGATGATGTCAATTGTGGCATGTGTTCTAGAGAAGACTTATTTCCTGACCGACTTCAGACTTATAACATGTGGAAATTAGTTCTGAGCATGGATTGTAGATCTGAAAGTATTTGTCATGAATTGTAAATATTTTATACTTTTTATAGGTACTATGTGTATCTTATCAAGGGCTTATGTAATTATTTGTATGATGGGAAGCCTTAATTGGCTGACTTAGTTAATTGTGTATTGGGAAAGCTTAACTGACTGACCTAATGGGTTATTGTAAGAGGGTATATATGAGTGATCTTTTCATTTGTGAAAAGTGTGGAAGAGAAAGAAAAGAGATAATATTTGTGAAGCTACAAATATTGACTGTTGGATAGAGAGTAGAGTTGGTACTTCATTGGAAATGACCAAGAAAAGATATTTGCTATCAGACAGTTCATTAGATTGTGTATTTTCTATATACACTTGATGTAGATTGTGAATCCTTGAGGGTGGCTTTAACCTTCTTTGGGAAGTGAGCCTTGGTAGTGAGACTACTACTTTCATTGACTCCTAACAGGGTCTGTCTCCTAACAGGGACTGTGTACTGTAATGTAATAATAAGCTCCTAATAGGGCTAATATCTTTTAATAGGGATACTATACTCTTAGTACATTATTTTGTGGGTGTTAATTTCCACCGGGGTTTTACCTTTAGCAGGTTTCCTTGACAACAAACATTGTGTTATGGTTTTTGCAATTAATATGTCATTTACTTTTGATGTTATGGTTCATAAAGTAATAATCTATTGCACAACTGATTCACCCCCCCTCCTCTCAGTTGTCTTGTGGAATGTTATTCCTATCAATATTTACAAAACCTTTTCCAAAAGATGCTTTTGAGTATTTTAGAAGCATGCTTTGGGTTAGATCCCCTCCTTGTGATAATTAATTGATTGAGCTATGCATCAGTCTAGTGGATTTCAGAGCTATATCATTTTTTTGACTTGATGTATGGATCTACTCCTCAGGGGGAGTGATCGTAGGAACACTATGGAGAACATTTGGGTGATCTTCCACCTAGCTATTAGACATGAAGATTTGAAAAAGATACACCTTACATAATATAAGAAGATGAGATATGACACCCTTTGCCATTACTGCCAAAGGGGGAAAGACTCTATGTGGAAATCCCTACTATTTTGGGTAGATTTGTGTTGAGGATATTTGGAAGATTGTATTGATAGAGAGTAATTTTTGGGTTGATGGATTTTTCCATATGTTTCCTTCAATGCCAAAGGGGGAGATTGTTGGATGATATCATATTTGGATACAATTCATATTTTTGATATTCATGTTTTGTCGCTGATGTCAACATATGTTTTTGTGAAGAGGAAAGACTACTTATTTTACTGACAGAATTGTACGGACACTATATAGATGTTTTAGAATGATTAAAAATAGGGATATGGAGACAGATGTGTGATGACCTTATTCCTAATTTTTCTTGGCTTTATATTGCATATTGAGGATGTTACAATTTTTTTAGTGAAGACTAGTTTTTGGGTTGTAATTGTGATGCTTGACAGAGAAAGTCTTTGTCTTTTGGGTATATCTTACAAGTAAAGATATTTTATGTGATGCAAGATTACTTAATGATATAGTAAATATTGAGTAATTTTTGGAATTGATCAATTTTCATGAGAATGTTGGTGACATCAATTGTGGCGTGTATTCTGGAGAAGACCTATTTGGTGGCAGACTTTAGAGATGTGGCGTGTATTATGAATTATGAACATGGATTGCAGATCTTGGACTATAACTAATGGATTTTAATTGATGTTTACTTGTTATAGGTACCTTGTGTATCTTAGAAAGGGCTTAAATAATTATTTTTATATTGGAAAGTCTTAATTAGACAACCTAATCAATTGTTTGTATATTGGGAAAGCTTAATTGGCTGACCTAGTGAATTATTGTAATAGGGTATAAATGAGAGATCTTTTCTTTTGAAAAGATGTGGTAGATATTGAAAAGGAAGAGAAGTTTAAGCTGCAAGGCTTGTTTTTTTGTTGGATGTAGAGCAAAGTTTGTGATAAGAATACTTCATTGGAACTGACCAAGCAAAGATAGTTGCTATCAGACAGTTTACTGGATTTTATATTTCCTAGATACACGTGTTTGGATTATGAATCCTTGAGGGTGGCATTAACCTTCTTTGGGCAGTGTGCCTGGGAAGTGAGCCTAGTGTTACTCTTGACTCCTAATAGGATTTGTCTTTTAACAAGGACTATGTATTATAATGTTGTAACAAGCTCCTACCAGGGCTAAATCTTTTAACAGGGATACTATACTCTTAGTACATCATTTGTGGGTGCTATTTCCCACCAGGGTTTTACCTTTAATATGGTTTCCTTGAAAAAAAGTATTGTGTTATTGTGTTGGCATTTATTATTTTATCATTTCCATTATAGTTTTGATTTATAAAGTTTAAAGTTTAATAGTCTATATCACAACTAATTCACCCCCCCTCTCATTTGTCTTGTGGACTATTATTCCTAACAAAAAAGATGATGTTTAGACTATAACTCTATGTTTCCATCTCATTAAGAGATCAAATCGAAAGTCAAGAATAGATTTGGCTAAGTACAACAATGAAGAACAATGTATGGTGCAGGTAGTTTACAGTAAAAGGTTTGGTGTTTCTTTACGGATTAACTATTTTTGGTGTGCATCTAAGGGAATAATTGTAGAGGTATACTAATGCTAAATCCATATTTTGGAGGTACGGTAACATGTTTGGTAAGAGTTACAAAGACAGGCTGACATGAAGGAAGATCTTTACACATACGTGGTATTTAAATATTGGTGCTAAATTTTATGATAAATTGGTAAATTTGACATAGCTAGTTGCATGATTAAAATAATCTAGGAGGGAAATCAATTAAAATTAAGGATTTGGATGACTTGGTCAAAATGTAAATTATATTTCCCTAGAATATTTTTGGTAAATGACATGGGAGATCAAATTTGTGGTTGTGAACCTATATAATCGATGGATTGGGGTTTTGGAAAGTATGTGGGGTAAGAGTTGGATTACAGAAGGTGTATGTGTGAAGTTCACAAGTGACATATATGCATATTTGATGTAGGATAGTGTGATCTGATAGTATAACTAGTAAAGAATAGAGAACATGACAGTTAGTCAAAGAAAGTGTATTAGATAATATTTATGAGCATTCATGGAACTGTAATTAGGCATAGTCAATGCTACTTCAGTAGTTCAAAATCTTTAAGATCATTGTAGTGATTTAGTAAGGGAGTGAACCTTCTTTTAAAGGGTTGTAACCCTAGTTGTAATTGAGCAGTGAGCTCTTGGCAATGTGCCTGAATGAAAGTGCATTCCCAATATTGTAAGACAATATTTTCTACAAAGTATTGGCTTATGGGTCTCATTCCCACTGTGGTTTTCCCCCTAATAGGGTTTCCATGATAAAAATTTATGTGTTATGGTGTGATTCTTGTTTATTTTATGTTCTTTCACTTTATTTATAATTATATGCTTTATGTGGTTTGAGAATCAGTTTAATAAGTCAAATTTATAGAACATTGATTCACCCCCCCCCCCCTCTCAGTGNCCCCCCCCCCCCCCTCTCAGTGTTCCTTCATCCCACCAATTGGTATAAGAGAAAAGTCCCATGGAGGAAGTCTAATAGCTTCAGGGAGATCTAGGAAGGAACAATGGATTCAAGTTTGCAAGAAAAACTCTTGGTTGCTTTGGAGTTTCTTGATCAATCCAAAGGTGAATTAAAAAGGTTGTAGGATGATCAAAGAGAAATTTAAGATATCATCACAAAGATAAAAGAATGACTGAATAAATCTAAGGTAAAGAGAAGATAACTTTGTGATTAGTTACAAAAAAAGCATAATGATAGCTTGGATGATGAATAGTTGAGTCAAGATCTGAAAGATAAGACCAAAGAATGTGAAAAACTCAAGCATGAGAATGAAAACTTGAATCATGAGATGAAATATATGGTAATGAAGATGACCAAGGAAAATGAGGCTAGGAAGAAGAATGAATAAAATATAGAGTAGTATTTGAGGGAAAGATATGATGAATGCAACATACTTGTTGCTAATTTACAGGGAGCAAAGGATCTTGAGGAAGAACTTAGATAATAATTTGTGATTGCTAATGATTATAAAGATAATTTTGTGATTAGTTCATCCAAGATTTATTCATTGATTGAAAGCCAAAGGAGTCCAAATGAAAAGAGAGGTATTGGATATGAGGAATGTGAAACCTCTAAATCTTCTCAAAATATACCTAGATCTGACAAGACAAAGTTTAGATCTGAGAAGAAGATGAACAAAAATCCATCAACAAGACAACCTAATGCTCAAAGGATGGATGGTAAGTGCTTTAGCTATCATAAATTTGGTCATAAATCCATGCATTTTAGGAATAGGATGAATAATTTTAATGCATATTTTTTGGTCAATGTTTTAAGCGCAATAAACATGGTCATAAGGCAAGTGAGTGCAGAAGTGTTGTGAAGAACAATTCTTCCAACAAAGACAACATAAAATTTTATGCATGCAATTGATTTGGGCACATTGCCAAGAAGTGTGCAAGCAAGAGAAGTCAGGTGAATAATATAAATTAACAAAGAAATATTGTTTGTTACAAATGCAATAGATCTAGACACATAGCACGGAACTGCATGAGCAATAATGTCAACAATAGAGGTTTGATTGACAGAATAAGGAACAAGCCATAAAAGGATAAAGGAAAGGTAAGGATGAATGTTGAATAGATCAAGAAGAAAATGAATAAAAATTGGGTTAAGAATAATGATAAGAACACACCATAAGGTTTTGCATCTAGATCTCATCCTAGCAATTCATCAGGAAATTGAAGATAGGCCTTCGGCTTAGGGGAGCTTATAAGAGAAATTCAATGAATGCCCTAAATATATGTTGATGTCTAAACTTTATAGGGATGAAGAAGTCATAGTAGATCAGTATAGAAGTTTTAGAGTCATCATTGGATGTTAATGATAAGACTGGAAGGTATGCGATAAATCTATGTGAACCCAGATAGTTAAGAATGTGTTTTGAAGACTTTAGGGCACAAAGCATTTATTACACCTATGAATTAGGTAAAGGGCATACAAAAGGTAGTTTATGAGTATAATTTGTCACATTTTGATTAAGATATCAAGCGAAGAAGATCTCTGAAGGAAAATTTCATCAAAAACAAGGTGAAGGAAGTGATTTTATAAGGTGATTTGTGTACAAAACCCTCAATTTGGTTCAAAGGTATTTTTCTATGAAAATCACTGAAAATTCAAAGTTTTGAAGATGATTACACCTATAATTGTTGATGTCACTGAGAGGCCATGACCCAAATTTAAGAAGAATCCATACAAATCTAACGAAGTGGATCAAAAGGGTGCACTCGCTGATGTACCATACAAAGTATTACTATTGAGGATGTTAGGGATTACATGCATGCAAGTCTAGAGGATCTTGGCACAAATAAACTAAATAAATTATACAACACTAAGCTCCTAGGAGAATATCATGAACTACAGCCAGAATTCCAAACCCTAGCAAAGAAAATATTTTCTTAGTTCGCACATTTCCTATACATTGAAGAGGAATATTGGATATGGTATATCCTTAGAAGAATTCATAGAGAGTTTATGTGGCTTAATTAGCCAATGAAGATTACAAAGGAGGTAATTTAGGTAGTTATTGGATTGTGGGTGCTCGGTGGGATACCTGCACTAAAAATTGTAAAGAATGATACAGTACATGATGCTACTGGAGTAGTTGGTGACAAAAGAGGTATGAAAATAAATGACATTATACATGTTGATGTTAAATTTGCATCAATGGTTGTAGGCTATTGTTAGATTTAATAATCTTTCCTTTGTGTTTTATTTAAATTTGGATAAGACAAGGTATCCTTAAATGTATTTTTTGTCCTCTAGTCCAAGTGGGAGGACAAATCATTTTATGTAATTCCTTTAATAAGGAGGTTAGTTTATTCCTCCTTGAGAGGATATCAAAACTTGTCACACACACTAATGAATGGTGGCATTCATAGACTTGGGAGTTACATTATAACTCATGTCTCTCATCTCTATTTAAGAGATGCTCCTCTCTCATTTCTCACAATGCAAGGATGAAGGATGAAGTTATTATAATGTGCATCTTGCTCTCTCTCTCTCTCTCTCTCTCTCTTTTCTCTCTTTAGGTTATGGCCTCATTCATAATATCACAAAGGGGTTTTTCTTTTCTTTTCCCCTTATAAAATATCTTGTCTCCTTTGCCTTTGGCTCTTAGTGAATGATCTTGGTTTTAGTTTCTCATGGTAATATTTATCCCTTACCTAGCTCTCTTGGATTGTTTAAGTTCCTTTTCTCTTCCATTATTATTTCTTACATGGTATCAGAGCACGTTACTAATCCTCATTTTGAGTAGGAAGGTGTTGGAGGTTACCATTCATGGATCACTCCTTGGTTGGAGATTATTTATCTAATTTATGGTTTTGCAGATCTTATTTGTTTTCAATATTTGAGTTTGGAAAGAAGCTTGTTCCATTTCATAACTCATCTAAGTTTTCTTAACATTCATGATTGTAGGTTTTTTATTAGATCCTTTTTGAATTTTTCTAATCCTATTTGGATGGATTTCCATTAGAGAGTAGTATATTTTTGGGTTTGGATGGTTTACCACCAAACCCATTGCATACCTCTGTCTATCTTGTTATCTTTGTTTAAATTTGCATGTTTATAGTTTTTCACTTTACCCTCTGTCAGGCAACCGCAAAATATTTATAATTTGCACATTTTGTACTTTATCTTTAAATCAATATCAAAATCTATTTCACTAACCCTTTGTGCAGGTTTTACAAATTTCCAGTTGATGGCCTTGAAGTCTTTAAACTTTTCACTAAATCTATTTTATATCTAATCAAAACTCCTTTATCAGCTCCAATTTTCAGCATATTATTTTAAACTATTCACGTTTTATTTGTAGCTCTTCCTCACTCATCGCAGGTATTTTATCTCCATTTTTTTCCTTATCTATTCTTTTTTATAACATTTTGGTGTAGGTTTTAAATAACATCTTATAGAAATCTATTTATCTCTTCTTATATCACTTGTTATTTTGCAAGTTTTTATTCTTCATTTATGAGAGCTTTGTCCTCTTTCTCTTGCCACCTTGTTTTCATTCCTTATATCTCCCTCGTAGCCCTCCTCTATGCCTTTTTTCCCTCCTATCTCTTCTTCTTTGAAGCTTGATCTTCCCTCTTTCACTACCCCTTGGAAGTCTTCTCTCTTGGCACCCCCTTGGCTACATGTTTTAACATCCCCTCTCCCCTTCACCCTGTGTTGCCCATTCCCTCCACCTTGTTTTCTGCCTCACGCTGCCCTCTATGCAGCCTACTCTCTCACTCTCTTAGAAGCGTGGTGGGCCCATTACCCTCTCCTTGCTGCCTCACATAGCCTTCTCCTTGCTCCTTGTGTTTCCTCCTCTCAACCTTCCTCTTGACTCATAGGAAATCACTGCTCAACCCTCCTTCCATCGCAGGAAGCTTTGCCATTCCCAGAGCATCTTTTCTTGACCCTGTATGCAAGTTCTATTCTCCATTATGTCACATTTTTTTCCTTGCAACATTCTTATCTGACATTGTGGCGTGGGTAGTAGCAGCATTCTTGTTTTTTTTTCATTCACAATTTTTTTTTTCTCCACTTGGGCATATCCATCTCAATTTAAATCTATCTTTTATTAAATCTGTCTCACTTATTTAATCTATTTTCTTCTTACGCATCTTCCCCTCGCTTCAACTTTAATAGTGAGCATTAATATTCTGACTTACCTTGGCGTATTTCACTCAGTTCTGCTTTGGTATCTGTGATAAGGCTCTACACCTTCCATTTTCCCCTTGTAGCCTCGCTCTTATCTCTCTCCAGCATTCAAATAGTTGGTATCCTTGACTCTTTTCCTCCTTCATATTCACGGCTAGTCATTCTCCTTCTTTGTTTCTTGTAAAAACATTTTTTTCTCTCAGTATTTTTTCTTGGCAGCATATGTAAAAATGTTTTTCTTTCTTGGATTTTCTTGTAGCCATCTCCTTTTTAAGCTCAGTAATTCAAACCATTCCTCTGTAATTCTAGTTTTTTTTACATTTTTCAAAGGAGAGCTTCTGGAAAATCTGTGTATTTTGATTACATTGGTCTTTGCATAGAAGGAGTATATCCTTTCAGTATCTTCCCTCCCTCGCACCTCTTTCATCCCTTCAAACATGAGGTTTGAAATCTCAATCTCCCTACTCCGATTTTAACGCTCCACGCAACATCCTTGTTGTTTAGTGTTGCGTTTTCTTTACCTTGTGCATTCCTTTTTTAGCAGAGATTTAAATTGCTATTAGAGCTCTGCTCATTGACTGCTATAATAGTGTTTTGGCAGTATTTATTTTATTCTTTCTGCATTCTGCAATAGAATATAAGTTAATGTTATTATTCTGAGATTCATTTCTCTCTGCAATCTGTGGTTTATCTAATTTTAGCTCTAGTTTGAACGATTATTTCAAACTTTGACTCCTTTTATTTCTAATTCATTTAATTTACTGATTAAAAATTATCTATATCACTTTGTTTAATCTTGTTTATCTGTAATAATTTATTTTTCATTTCAATAGTTTTTTTTAATTGTAAATTAGTTTAAATTAATTTAATTCCTATAAATTTTATAAATCATTTGATAAATAATTTTTTTTGTTTATATCAATTTGGTTAAACAAACCTTTGTTAACTATTATACATTGTTTATTATACATTTTTATTCACTAATCCACACTTCATTTTAATTTTAATCAATTTGCCTTTATTATTTTAAAACTTTTAATAAAACTTTTATTTTTTTTTAAATAAAATTTTATCCATTCAAATTGTGATTAACATTAAGTTAAATTTATTTTTCTTGTGTATTTTCTTACCTATATAAATATGATTTCATCTTTTATTCAAAAATTAGAATTATTATTCAAGTCTTTTAATATAAGGAGTGTTTGTTCAAAAAAAAGAATTCAAATTCATTTAAACAGGGTTACTATAATGTCTACATTAATTTAATTCTAACCATCATTTATGGAATACTCATATTTATTTATTTTAAATAACTTTGTGCTAAGTTTTTTTTAAAGTATGTTTTCTTTAAGAACATTTTTTAATTGCAAGTTATGTTTTAAAAATTTGTACAATTGGTATTATTATTCAAGTGACAGGGGTATTTCTTTTTTCCTAGCTAACCAAAGTTCAACTTTTTGAAATTATGTCAATTTTATGAAGCAAAATTATATACATCAAATGTTCGATCCAATGCAAATTAAGTCATAATTTTTCACATATTGTGAGTTATCTATCGACATTGTCTTCATGTGTATTATTATTAATTTTATTGTTTAGCATTCATTGCTATCAGTTTTATATGATCTATTGTTATGCACTTAGTTGTATCTTTTATGGGTTCATCTTTTTTTATTTGTAAGTTGCACTGGGATGCACTTACTTCAGTTGATGTTTATCAACTTGTTCCATTTATATGTTGCACTGGGATGCACTTACTTCAATTGATTTTTATCAACTTGTTCCATTTGTAAGTTGCACTGGGGTACTCTTACTTCAGTTGATGTTTATCAACTTGTTCCATTTGTAAGTTGCATTGGGATGCACTTACTTCACATGATGTTTATCAACTTGTTCCATTTGTAAGTTGCACTAGGATACACTTACTTGAGTTGATTTTTATCAACTTGTTCCATTTGTAAGTTGCACTGGAATGCACTTACTTCATTTGATGTTTATTAACTTGTTCCATTTGTAAGTTGCACTGGGTTGCACTTATTCAGATGATATTTACCAACTTGTTCCATTTGTAAGTTGCACTGGGATGCACTTACTTCAGCTTATGTTTATGAACTTATTCCATTTGTAAGTTGCACTGGGATGCACTTACTTCAGTTGATGTTTATCAACTTGTTCCATTTGTAAGTTGCACTGGATGCACTTACTTCAGTTGATGTTTATCAGCTTGTTCCATTGCTTTTTTTTCTCTTGGTGAGGATGTTGTTCTTGTAATCCTTTTTGAATTTTGTTGGATTTCTCATATATTTGGCAGGCAATATGTTATTAGTCCTCATAATCTTTTCTTATGGTTCACAATGGTAAAAATTCTTGGAAAATCAATATCTTACATTAATTTGGTGCTTGAGTCTCATATTCTTCTAATTTTATCATTGTCTCTCTCATATTTATTTATATACTAACATGATAATGCACTGGATTCTTCATTGCTTAGATCGTGGGTCATGTAGGTGATGGAGTCATGACTCATTCACTTGCAGTGAGATGACTCATTAGTGGACTGTCTATATCCATGAAATTGATGCAGGTTTCATTAGTTGACCTTATCTGTGGACATTTGTGTATTAGTATATTTCTTTCATGAGAGCATTGATAAATACTTTCGTACCTAACTTGTTCTTTTTGAAACTTTGAGCATGTAGTTTATCTTGATATTATGTTAGCTACATTACACATTTTTATGATTGCTCATGATTACTCTCATTCTAAATTTTTCAAACATTCTCTACAGTTAAATATTTTTATGATACATATTATGAGTTTATTTTCAAAAGTGTATTGATTTGTATCAAGGGTAGATCCCAAATATGGGAAATCTAAATGTGTTTTTTTCTCTTCTTTGATTCAGGTGATACATCATGGACCTTCCAAAGACATCAATTTATTTACACATGTCATATGAATCATAAGACTACTTACAAATGTGCATATACTTCCACTTGAACACATTTAAAGGACCCGTCTACTTCTCCTGGCTCTACCAAAGATGCTTGTACATTACGTTTCTAGAAGGCCACTTGCAAAATTGAAGACAATACAAGATCAAGTTGAAGATTTTTGTAAAAATTGGGTTTCACACCCCTTGTTGTAAACACCCCAAGTAAATATTAAAGGGGGTTGTTAGATTTAATAGTATTTCCTTGGTGTTTTATTTAAATTTGTATAATCCGAGGTATCCTTAAATGTATTTATTGTCCTCTAGTCCACGTGGGAGGATAAATAATTTTATGTAATTCCTTTAATAAGGAAATTATTTTATTCCTCCTTAAGAGGATATAGACACTTGTCACACACACTAATGAATGGTGGAATTCATAGACTTGAGAGTCACATTCTAACTCCTCTCTCATCTCTATTTAAGAGATGCTCCTCTTTCATTTCTCACAATGCAAGAATGAAGGATGAAGTTATTGTAATGTGAATCTTTCTCTCTTTCACTCTCTCTCTCTTTTCTCTCTTTAGGCTATGGACTCATTCATAATATCACAAATGGGTTTTTCTTTTCTTTTCCCCATATAAAATATCGTGTCTCCTTTTCCTTTGGCTCTTGGTGAATGATCTTGGATTTGGTTTCTCATGGTAACATTTCTCCATTACCTACCTCTCTTGGATTGTTTAAGTTCCTTTTCTCTTCCATTATTATTTCTTACAGCTATAAGATTTACCATTCAAGTAGGTACAACTTAGTGTCTGGTACAACTATATACACATCTTATTAGATGCCTAAGGAGAATAAGGAGTATGATATTTGTGAAGTAATGAGAGGAAAATTTATTGAAAACATAAATAAGATCAAGAAGGACAAAAAGAACATATTTAAGTTTGGAACTCTCATATTCAGTATATTTTTCTACTTTATGCAATATTTTCCAGGACTAGGTCCTAGAATATGGTTCGGTGACAGAATGATAGCAATGAAAATTAGAGAACTAGTGTATGGAATGACTAGTGAGATGAGGAAATTTGTCATATGGGGCTATTTCAAGAAATTTCAAAAGTCAATGCATGTAAGGGAAAGAATCCCTAATTCCATAGTGGAAAGATATGATAAAATCATATGTTTTATGGTTGATATAGACACATATATGATGGAGGAACTAGAACCCAAAACCTCATTTGTAATTCCTACAGGTTATAATTAGATGAACAAATGCTATATTTGTATGCAAAAGACCTACTGAGCAAGACACTTGATCCAACTAAAGAAAGGTTCAGCACTTATAATGAGAAATGTTTGAAACTGCATAATGAACTAAAGAAACCTGAGATTGAGAGAAATGTGAGAAGGAATTAGCTAATTTTTTAGATTTTTTAGATTTTCATATCAAGAGGACTATGCAAGGTGAGTTTTGTGATGTACCTATTTGTAAGATAAAATATGTATGTAACCAAAATGTAAGATAAAATATATGTTTGTGTGTTGTGTTTGTTGTTGATTTGATGTTAAGTGTTAAAATGTAAAGAGATTGAATATTCTATCTTATAAAAATGTAAAGGAGGATGGAATTAGAGATGTGTTTATTATTATTTGAGTTGCCTAGATTGTATTAACCTTAATTGAATTGGATTGATTAAGTATTGAAATTGTGATTAAGGAGAAGATAAGATTTTCCTTTTTTACCCTCAAATGCACAAATGGGAGATCCAAGTTGATCAACCCAAGAGAAGGGTTAATGCACAAATGAATCAACTATTTGGAAAGGAGAATAACAAAGGAGATACCTTAAATTCTATTA
>MU225682.1:4014870-4036046 GCA_018584345.1 Thuja plicata | reverse complement strand
ATGGATTGAAACAAGCACCCCAAGCCTGGTATGAAAGACTTCATTCCTATCTTATAAGTATTGGATTTGTAAGGACTAGTGAAAATAGTAATCTTTATTTGAAGGAAGATACTAATGCTAACATTTTGATTGCTGAGATATTTGTTGATAACATCATATTTGGAGGAAATGATATGATATACAAATCATTTGCAAATGAAATGAGCAAAGATTTTGAGATGTCTATGTTTGGAGAGATCAAGTTCTTTCTTCGTCTGCAGATCATGCAACAAGATGAAGGTATTTTTATTACACAATCCAAGTACATCAAAGAAGTACTAAAAATATTCAAGATGGAAGAGTCCAAACCAATTGGAACACCGATGGAAACTAGATGTAAACTGACAAAGGAAGACAAGTCATCAGAGGTAAATTAGACTTTGTATAGATCTATGATTGGAAAACTGATGTATGTTGTACATACTAGACCAGATATTGCACATGCAGTAGGAATAGTTGCTAGATTTTCTGCTAATCCCAGGGAATCACATATGAATGTTTTGAAAAGAATTCTAATATATCTGAAGAATAGCGAGGAATATGGCTTATGGTACAGAAGAGAAGGAAAATTTTAACTTAAGGTTTTTACCGATGCTGATTGGGCTGGAAATCTTGATGACTAGAAGAGCACAACTGGAGGAGCATTCTTTATGGGTGACAGACTTGTCACATGGATCAGCAAGAAGCAAGGACGCATATCACAATCTATTGTAGAGGTAGAGTATGTTGTTGCTATTGTAAACTGCTCAAATATTTCATGGATCAAAAATTTACTGGAAGGTATGAATATGAAAATTTTAGAACCAGTAATTATCTATTGTGATAATACAAGTGCAATAAAAATTTCCAAGAATCCAGTCATGCATGCTAAAACAAAGCATATTTTCATCAAGTATCATTATTTAAGAGAACAAGTTTAGGAAAAGGAGGTGATACTTGAGTATGTGCAATCAAATGAACAATTGGTTGATATCTTTACCAAGCCACTGCCCAAGGATGCATTTGAATACTTGAGAAAGAGACTAGGGGTCAGACCCTTGTCTACTAGTTAGTAAGTTGACTAGAAGGCTACATCAGCCTACATATTATCAGAATATCATTCATGTTTATGCAAGTAGAAAGATGGACTTCAATAATACATCTATACACATCAAGGTATTTATCTACTCCAAGCACCAGAATTATTACCAATGAATTGGGAAATTCAAGGAATATATTATGGATCGAAAGGATCTATTTGACATTGTTGTCAAAATACTTGTTTTGCAAAATCTGTGTTTGCAAAAAAATGTTTTTTTGGAATTGATGTCAAAGGGAGAGAGTTTACTCATTATCATCTCAAGAATAATCCATCAAGCATCCAAAGGGAGAGAATGTAACAAGAAAGGGAGAGTACACACAAAGGAAGAGAACTGCTGACAAGAGACATCACAAGAAAGGAGAATAGAAAAAGGGGGAGAATTTGACACAGAAGGAGAACACATCACATCAGAGAAAGAAAGATTCTACATCTTTCCAGTAAAGGGATTGAAGATGGAAACAAAACTATAAGAATCAAATCAAATCTATTTGAGCTTAGCGATAGCCAGACATTTGTAATAGTTACATTAGGAAAGCTTGATGAAACTATATATTTCATATTGTATTAGCAATAGTATAGTATAATAATGTAGTATGTTGCCATCAATGCCAAAGGGAGAGATTGATGACATGTAACTGATTAAATGTTTGAAGATATTAATTTGATGATCATGCAAGGCATTAAATCAATTAATGTATTGTATTGTCATTGAGTTCAACTTGATATAATTTGTATGGTCATGGAAATACTGCCAAAGACATCAAAGAACCAATGAATCAAGACTATGTTATCAGTAATGCATACAATTCAAGTATTCACTAAGTGATTGCATACACCAATGGAGTGCACACCGACAGTTAGAGTAAAAGAGAAGATTCACAGTGTTACTCAATGAGCTAATGCACAGCATTACCGACGAGAAGAGTTAGTGTTTCCCGATGAACAAAACACAGAATAACCCGACGGAAATAAATTCAGTGTTGCCCAACAAAAAAGACAAGGATGGAGATCCCAATGACAACAGAAGTCACACTAACAAAATATTCAGTTATCACTAATGGCTAACTAAAGTGTTGACTGATAGAACAAAGAGTTCAGAAAATGACAAAATGCTTAGCTGTCAAGAAGCTAAAGATAGAATTAAGGGATACTTATCATTGTTTTAATCATCTAGATAAAGCCGGAGATAAGTAAGTGATTTAAATTTGATTTGTCTAGTTGGCAAGAAGATCTCTCTGAGATAAATGATGAGTTTTCTTTAAATCTATTGGTGAGAATTGTGGAACACGCCAATAATCAAGAAATCCAAGAAAAGAGGAAATCATGTCTATATAAAGACAAACTCAATTCATTACAAATTGTGGGGTGAACAAGAGAAGAGGAAAGATGCTAAAGAAAATCTGAAGGAGAAGAAAGTCTTCATTTAGTCCTGATCAACAAGCTAAGGAAAGAGCTAGATTTTGTAGACACCGATGAACAGTGAGACAAGAATCACATAGCAGAACATTGTCGGGAAAAGGTATAAGTGATTATATTGATCAGAGAGGTAATGGACTTACAATAGATCTACAAATCTGCAATTGAGTTGTATGTATGAATAGATCGTTAGTGTTTCATTTTAACCATTGAAGCATATAAGCCTCTTAACCGAGTAGGACTTAAAATTCTTTTACAATTCAGATACATCCCAAGGAGTATCAAAAAGTTTGATCACAAAAGTAGCATTTGATATGCCCGATACCTATTGATAGGCCAAGTGAGTGTTTGATCAAGGATGGTAGAATTAGATGCCAGATACTAGTTGATAAACTATTTCTAAAAACTCTAACAAGGTCACACCTAACAGTGTGTTTGCAACCTTTAACACGGTTGGCTCCTAACAGAGCTCACTTTAGAAGAGTGAAAATTTTGGGTACCGATCCCAGTAATTTTTCTCTTAACAGGGTTTTCATGTTAAAATACTTGTGTTATGTGTTTATGGTTTATTACTTTACTATTTTACATTTCACATATTCTTTTTTTGATTTATTGATATACTCTACATATTTACTATGTTTCGGTAAACAAGTTTAATGCTTATCGGTAATCATACGGAAGAGAGATTAGCAAAGAAATCCGACAAGTAGAAAATTGGTTAAAGTATTTCAAGGCATACATCTTGTAGGATAGAAGATAACTTGAGACATAATTAGTGGTTATAAGTCTTAAGGGTTGATTTAAGGATTGATTTTTGAGGCCATTGATTCACCCCCCCCCNATCCCCCCCCCCCCCCCCCCTCAGTTATTACTAACAAGGAATAGATCCTAAGCTATGCGCTCATAGAATTTATATTAAAGAAGATAGTATGCTAGTTAGACATGCCCAAAAGAGTGTTAATATTGCACTAAAAGAGATAGTTAAAGGGGAATTGCAAAAATTGTTAGATGTTGGTTTCATATATCCTATATCTAATAGTCAATGGGTGTCACCCCTTGTCATAGTTCCTAAGAAAGGTGGAAAATGGAGGGTATGTTTATATTATAGGGAACTCAACATGGAAACCAAGAAATATAATTTTCCCCTTCCATTCATAGATCAAGTTTTAGACTCTTTGGATGGAAAGCAATATTTTTAATTTTTGGATGGCTTTAGTGGTTACAACTAGATAAGGATTACACCTAAAGATCAAGAGAAAATCACCTTTACCTATCCATGGGGAACTTATGATTATCATGTTCTTCCCTTTGGCTTGTGTAATGCTCCAGCAACCTTCCAAACGGCTGTCATTAGTATCATCTCACATATTTCACATGATTGCATGGAAATATACATGGATGACTTTACCACCTATGGCACTACATTTGAAGAGGCCTTGAGAAATTTAGAGAAAGTGTTGCAATGATGTTAGGATCACAATATATCTTTAAATAGTAAAAAATGTTTCATGATGGTGGAAGAAGGATTAGTATTAGGGAACTATATTTCTCCATTTGGTATTCAAGTAGACCCAGCCAAAATTGAGGTCATTATTAATCTTCCTACCCTTGCAAAAAAAAGGGATGTTAGAAGCTTTATAGGGAATGTTGGATATTATAGAAGGTTTATTAAGGATGTTAGTAAAATAGAAGGACTTGTATATACTTTTCTAACAAAATATTCAAATTTTGAATGGACAGGATAATGTGACAAATATTTCGTGTAGTTGAAAGCAGTCCTCACAAAAGCACCTATCTTAAGGGGAGCCAACTAGTCATTTCCTTTCCACATCCATAAATATGCATCATACCATGCCATTGGTGCATTATTAGGCCAAAAAGAAGGTATAGAAGAACATGCAATCTATTTCATCAATAAAAATATTCTAGCATAACTGAACTACACAGTCACAGAAAAGGAAATCTTAGCAGTCATATATGCACTTAATAAGTTTAGGCACTACATAACTGGGTATCAGATATACGTACACATAGATCATGCAGCAATTAAATATCTAGTAAAAATACTTGCAATCATGGGTAGGTTATAAATATGGTTATTATTAATGCAATAATTTGATATCACCATAATTGATAAACCAGGTAGATCCAATGTAGTGTCAAACTTTCTAGTGCAGGAACACCTTAGGGTCCTAGGAAAGATCCTATCTCAAATTTGGGTTGTAGGTGGTTGTATCCAAATGCCAATGAATAATTACTATGATAAATTCACAAGGTGTGTGTATTTTTTTGTAAATAGGATTTTTTAGGTTCATGTCTTTGGTTTAATCTAGAAAGGTCCTAGTTAGTATGTTTTTGCACTAAGTGTTAGGAGAGTCAAAATTAGTCAAAATGTGGACCAAACTCCAAAATGAGAATTAAGAGTTTATATGAGGTCTAGACATCATTTTTGACCAAATTTTTTTATTTTAAATCCAACTATGCAAGTTAGGAGTAGTGGAAAGACAAGATTGCAAAAATTGCAAAAGTTGCTCATGACAACTTTACAACTTTGAAAAGTTGCCATGACAACTTTCCTAACAAGTTGTAAATAGCATTAAATGGTGATAAATCCTGAAATTAGGGTCTGATAATGTTTGGGAGGACCATATAATACTAAATAAACCCTAATTGAAGTGTTGGTTGTCAGATTGTACGGACTGATTTGGAAGAAGTAAGTAATTGACTTGTTTTGTAACATAGAGTCACTTTTAAGCCTTCATCCACACTAAAATGGATTGAATGGCATTTTGTAATGAATTTAAGGTTAAATATTTGTATGTAGATACCTTTTGTGGATTTGGTTGGGAAATTTTGTTCATTTCTTTACCTTTTGTAAATTCTTTTAGTTTCTCTGGTTAGTTGTCTTGAACAGAGGTAGTTATGTAAATATTGCTCCTTCTTGAATTCCAATAGTTGAATCCTTATGGCCACTTGGAATCAAGAAGGGAACTCTATATACTATGTAAATATGTATTTTAGGTTTTTTTGAGCAAGGGATCTTATTTTACAAGCAAGCCCTAGGCGGGTCCAGAGTCATCCAACTAGGAGCTTGCAAACTTGCAAAGGCATAAAGATTGATTAGATAGATTGGTGTGTACCAATCCTAAGTTGGGAAGTGTAGGGTCATAATAGAAGGTCATTTATTTGAAAGGAGGAGTGCATATGAGTCCATCTGAGCACATGTTGAGCCAACAAAAGAAAGATCGGTTTACACGCCCTAAAACCCTTAAAAATAGGGGTTTAATATAAGTACAGTGTACGGACACTTAGAGGAACCAAAACCTAGAAACTCTTGAAGCCTAGGTTGATATTAGAATGAATTAAAAGTTAATTTGGATGTTTGTTAAGGGAATTTAGAAGCAATTTCAAGATTTCAAGTTTTAGGAGGCCTAATTGAGCAAAAAGGCTACAAGGCCTAAAAGCATAGGAATCAAGAACTTGATTGCAAAACCTAATAAGGATGGGTGGAAGGGGTTCCAGAGCCTATTTAAAATGATGGAGAAGTAGGATGGACACCTAATTACCATGACAAATAAATATTGAAACATATTTTCTTGGATAGGACCCATGAGTGCATAGAAGGTTGTGAAGGAGTGAAGAGGACTTGAAGTTGATTGGAGAGATTTAGAGGAGTAGAGGATTGATAGATGAGTCCTATAGTTAGCTTAAATATAATTTTCCCTAGAGAGGCTAATAAATAGCCTTAGGAAGAGAAAGAAACCTCTTGGAGTGGAATCTCCCCATCGAAGTGGTACCAGAGCCATTGAAAGGCTTGGGAAGAGTGTTGTGTATGTCAGAGGTGAGTGAGTCAATAGGAGAAAGAACCATGGTGACAAATGTAAATTTGGAAAGGGAGTTGATAGAGCAGCAAGAGAAGAATAGACTTCTAGATGAAGTTATGGAAGAAATGAAGCAAATACTAGCAGAAGTTGCAGAGACTGAAGACAAAGTAGAGTAGTTAGAAGATGATAAAGGTAAGGGAAAAACACAAAGAAAAGAAGATGTAGAGCTAGAACCAAATCCACCATTACCAGAGAAACCATTCCTCAAATCCCTCAAATAATTGAGAGGTAAATAACTTGAAGTCATCCTTGTGTTCACTAGAAGAATGGATGTAGAATTAGTTATGGAATGGATTGAAGGAAAGGAGAATCAATTTGAATGTGATGAGATTAAAGAGGCCCAAAAAGTAAAGATAGCCAAGTCTAGGTTGAGGAGACAAGCCCTAACTTGGTGGAAGTTCCTACAAGAAGAAAGAGAGAGAGAGAAGAAAAGAATCCTATAGTGAATTGGAAGGCTATGGTGACTAAGGTAAAAGAAACTTACCTACCATATGATTATGAAATCCAACTACACAAGAAGAGACAAAACCTTAGGAAAAAGGAGATGGATGTAGCCTCTTATACAAAGGAGTTTCAAAAGTTGTGCCTTAGATCCAAGGTACATGAAGAGGAAAGCATCAGAGTGGCAAGATACCTCAATGGGCTTAGATGGAGCATTCAATAAGAGATAATTCTATTTACCTTGACTATTTTCCATGGTTGTGTACAAATGGCCCTCAAGGTGGAGGATAGAAATAAGAAGAAGCAAGAATCTAACTCTAGAGGCAGAGGAAGAGGTAGAGATTTAAGATGTGGACATAGATGAGGTTCTAGTGGTAGAAGAAATGAACACAGAATTCAAGGAGACTCCAAGTTGATTGAACAAGTAAGTGAGCCAAACAATAGAGGTGGATATGGCAGAGGCAGGAGCTACAACAATGGTCAAAGAGGTAGAACTGGTGGCTCTAGAAAAAGTTCATACTTTTTCTAGCATGAAATATGACCATTGTGGAAAGATAGGACACCCTACCTATAGATGTCCAAAAAAGGCATCGTCCTCACACGGTGAGAAGAAGATAACATATGTCCAAGAAGAAGGTAATTATATGAAGTAATCAAAGATAACTCTTGATCCAGATAAGGGTGAGAGTCTCATTCTTAGGAGAGTGCTGATCAAGAAGCCTGGTAAAGAATAAAACAAGAAGAGGAGATCCCTCTTTAGGGTCAAATGAAATATCCTTGGAAAGGTGTGTAGATTCATCATAGAATATGGATCCACAGATAATGTAATCTCAGAGGAGGTAGTGCAGAAGTTAAAGCTAAACAAGATACCCCATGCATATACCTACAAGGTAACTTGGATAAACAAAGGGAAAAACATATTGGTTAATGACAAAGTTTGGGTTGAATTCACCATAAGAGGGTACCAATAAAATATTATATGTGATGTCTTACCTATGGACACTTTCCATCTGTTACTAGGAAGGCCATAGCAGTATGACAAAGAAGCAGTCCACCATGGAAAGGATAATAATTACTCATTCAAAAAGAATGGAGTCACTTATAAGATATAGTCCTTGATAGAGGAAGAAACATTGAAGAGTATGGACTCCAAAACACTCCTAATGAGTGAGAAATAATTCCTAAGTGATATGAAGAAATAAGAAGGGATTGGGTAATGCCATCATTGTGAAACCAAAGAAGGAAGAGACACAAAAAAAAGCACATATGCCTACAGAAGTCAAATAGTTGCTAGATAAATTCCAAGACATCATTTGTGATGGCACACTAGCCACTCTACCTCCACAAAGAGAAATCAGTCATCAGATTAATTTTGTGTCATGGGCATCATTGCCTAACAAAGCTACTTACAAGATTACACCAGAACAAAACAAGGAGATTGTAAAGCAAGTCCAAGAGTTGTTGGACCAAGGACTAATCAGAAAGAGCATCCACCCATGTGTTGTTCTAGTGTTTTTGGCACCTAAAAAGGGAGGTAAGTGGATGATGTGTACTAATTCTAGGGCAATAAATAAGATTATAATTAGGTATATATTTGCTATCCCTATAATAGAAGACTTGATGGATTGTCTAGGGGGTACTAATTACTTCTCAAAAATAGACCTTTAGAGAGGATATTATCAAATTAGGATGAAAGAGGGGGACGAGTGGAAGTCTTCCTTTAAAACCATAGAGGGACTATATGAGTGGTTAGTAATGTCATTTGGGCTTACAAATTCACCTAGTACATTTATGAGAGTAATGAATGAGGTCCTAAAAGATTACATAGGTGTGTTTGTAGTAGTGTACTTATATGATATACTCATCTTTAGTAAGACAAAGGAGGAGCATATGAAACACCTATAGATTATGTTGAAGAAACTCCAAGAAGAGAAGTTGACCATTAATATTGAAAAGATTGAGTTCATGAAACAAGAACTTGTTTACATAGGTTTTGTATTCTCTCAAGGTGATTTAAAAATGGACAAAAGAAAAGTAGAAGCAATCCTAAGTTGTCCTACTCCAAAAATATGGATAGAAGTGAGAAGCTTCCATGATTTGGCTCAGTTTTATAGGAAGTTTGTGAGAAGGTTTAGTGAGATTTGTGCACTTGTCCTAGATACCATAAAAGGTGGAGTTAAGACCATATTCATATGGACTAACGAAGCCAATGAAGGTTTTGAGAGGTTGGAGAAGGAGATAGCTACACAACCCATCCTTGTGCTTCCTAGTTTTGACATATTATTTGTTATGGAGTGTGATGCAAGTAAAATATCTATGGGGGTAGTGTTGAATCAAGAAGGGAGGACAGTAGCCTTCTTTAGTGAAAGGTTAAATGAAGTTAGGTCAAGATATTCATCCTATGATTTGGAGCTTTATGTATTGGTCCAAGCTCTAAAAAAGTGGAGACACTACCTATTGCCAAAGGAGTTTGTTGTATACATAGATAACCAAGCCCTAAGCTATATGAACACTCAAGTAAAGCTCAATCTTAGGCACATCAAATGGATGGAATTTTCGCAATCATACACATTCACCATAAAACACAAGAAGGGGTTAAACAATAAAGTTGTAGATGTACTTAGTAGGATATTTCTCACTGTCCCAGAAATCCAATTGTAGAGCATAGGAGTTAAAGGATTCAAGGACTTATATGAAGGGGATGCACATTTCTTAGAGATTCATAAGGTATGCATTGATTTTTATAATAACTTTCACAGTAAATTTTCTGAATACACCCTGCATAATGGTTTGTTATTTAAAGGGAAACTATTGTGTGTTCAAACGGGATCCATGAGGGAAAACCTCATCCAAGAGAAACATAATGGAAGCCTAAGTAGTCACTTTGGGTTGAATAAGACCTAAGATCTAGTAGAAAGATTCTACCATTGGCCTAAAATGCAAAAGGATGTAAGGAGATATGTTGAACAGTGGTGATATGCCAAAAATCCAAGGGTACCTCTTCAGATGCAGGAATTTATCAGCCATTACCCACATCTAATAGGCCTTGGAAGTGAATAAGCATGGAATTTATAGTGGGATTTCCTAGGACAAAGACTGGTTTGGATAGTGTATATGTTGTGGTGGACCAGTTTAGAAAGATGATTCACTTTATACCTTGTAAAACAACCCATGATACTAGTTACACTGCTCAACTCTTCTTTAGAGAAGTGGTAAGGATTCATGGCCTACCAATCAGCATTGTCTCAGATAGGGATGGGAAATTTATGGAACACTTTTGGAAAACACTATGGAAGAGATTGGGAACCAATTTGGGACATAGTTCTACATATCATACTGAAATAGATGGTCAACAGAGGTAATCAATAGGGTTCTTGGAAACTTGTTAATATGTCTAACCAAGGATTATGGTGAAGGATGGGATCAAATCATCCCATGGGCTAAAGTTTCCTATAATGAAAATACAAACAGATCCATAGGTAAGAGTCCATTTGAAATTGTGTATGGACTACATCCAAGGGTAATTTATGAGCTCAGAGAGTTAAAGGGTCATTAAGGAGTTAGTGGAGATGAAAATGACTTTGCACATTCTATGAGGGAGGTCCATGAGTAGGTGAAGAAGACTCTAATGGAGGCAAACAAAAATCTAAAAGCTAAGGTGGATGAAGGGAGAAGAGATTTATAGTTTGAAGTGGGAGACTTAGTGATGGTGTACCTCAACAAATCCAAACTACATAAGGGAAATCCTAGAAAGCTTTAGATGAGGAGAGTTGTCCCATGTAAGGTATTGGCTAAGTATGGCCTTAATGCATACAAGTTAGATCTACCCAAGGAGCTATCAATATCTCCAATATTCAATGTCAAGGATTTAACTAAATACAAAGGTCTAGATATAGAGGAGCAGGAGCACAGTAAAAAAATGACCAAGGATTTGGAGGAACTCAATGTACCTGTCTAGACTAAGCCTCAAGCTAAAAGGGTCCTAGATTCCAAAGTGAAGAAGAAGACTAGATAGAAGATCTACATGGAGCATATAGTCAAATGGGAAAATCAACCAAAATTAGAGGCTACTTGTATAGAAGAGGGTGATTTCAAGAAGCATAGCATCATCTTAGAGATCATCACACCCCAGGTATTTTAACTTTCTTGTTGCAGGGGGAGAATGGTGCAGGAGCACCTTAGGGTCCTAGGAAAGATCCTATCTCAATTTTGGCTTGTAGGTGGTTCTAGCCAACCAAAAATAAATAAGGACTATGATAAATTCCCAAGGTGTGTGGAGTTTTTTGTAAATAGGATTTTTTAGGTTCATGTCTTTGGTTTAATCCAAAAAGGTCCTAGTTAGTCTATTTTTGCACTAAGTGTTAGGAGAGTCAAAGTTGGTCAGAATGTGGACCAGAATCCAAAATGAGAAGTAAGAGGTTAGATGAGGTCTAGAAATGGTTTTGGACCAAATATTTTTATTTTAAATCCAACTATGAAATTTAGGAGTAGTGGAAAGACAAGATTGCAAAAGTTGCTCATGACAACTTTGCCTTTGAAAAGTTGTCATGACAACTTTCCTAAAAAGCTTCAAATAGCCTTAAATGGGGCTAAATCTTGACCTTGGGGTCTGATAACATGTGGAAGGACTATATAAGACTAATAAACCCTAATTTAAGGTTTGGTTTTCAGATTATACAGATTGATTTGGAAGAAGCAAGTAATTGACTTGTTTTGTAACACAGAGTCACTTTTAAGCCTTCATCCACACTAAAATGGATTGAATAGTATTATATAATGCATTGAAGGTTTAAATATTTGTATGTAGATACCTTTTGTGGATTTTTTTTGTAAATTTTTTTCATTTCTTTAGCATTTTGTAAATTCGTTTAGTTTATCTAGTTCGTTGTCCTGAAGAGAGGTAGTTATGTAAATATGGATTCTTATTGAATTCCAATATTTGAATCCTTATGGCCACTTGGAATGAATAAGGGGACTCTGTATACTATTTAAATATGTCTTGTAAGTTTTTTTGAGCATGGGATCTTATTTTAAAAGCAAGCCCTAGGCGGGTCCAAAGCCTTCCGGCTACAAGCTTGCAGAGTTGCAGAGGCATAAATATTGGTTAGATGGATTTGTGTGTTCCAATCCAAAGTTTGGAAGTGTAGGAATGGGACAATGTCATATGGTTGAAAGTGGGAGTGCAGATGAGTCCATCTGAGCACATGTTGAGCCAATACCTAGAAACCCTTAAAAATAGGGGTTTACTAGAAGTACAGTGTATGGACACTTAGAGGAACCAATACCTAGAAAATATTGAATCCTAGGTTGATATTAGAATGAATCCAAAGTTACTTTTGAGGTTTGTTAAGGGAATTTAGAATCAATTTCAAGATTTCAAGTTTTAGGAAGCCTAATTGAGCAAAAAGGCTACAAGGCCTAAAAACATAGAAATCAAGAACTCGGTTGAAAAACTAAAGAATGATGGGTGTAAGGGGTTAAAAAGTCTATTTAAAATGATGGAGAAGGAGGATGGACACCTAATTACCATGCCAAAGAAATATTTTAATACGGTTTCTTGTATAGGACCCATGAGTGCATAGAAGGTTGTGAAGGAGTTAAGAGGACTTGAAGTTGATTGGAGAGATTCAGTGGAGTAGAGGATTGATAGAAGAATACTATAGTTAGGGTAAAGATAATTTTCCCTAGAGAGGCTAATAAATATCCTTAGGAAGAGAAAGAAATCTCTTGGAGTGGAATCTCCTCATCACTTTCTTTCAAGATTGCAAGTGCAAGAAGATTCTAAAATTATAAATGATAGTTTTCTATATAAACATTTGTATTCTATAGCTATTAATACACCTTGGTATCCATACATTTCTAGCTATTCAGAAGATAACAAGATCCCTCCTCACTTTTCACAAAAGGAGAAGAGATTGTTTATTGAGAAAAATTTTAACTTTTCTTGGATAGTTGGCTACTTATTTTACACAAGCCCAGATCAGGTTATGAGAAGATGTGTCAGAAGAAGATGAAACTTATGAAATTTTTCATGCATACCATCATGAAACTTGTGGAGATAATTTTTCAACCAAGAGAATAGAAATGAATATGTTGACTACAGGTTAATATTTTCCTTATTTACACAAAGAGTTAGTTTAATATACCAGGAAATGTGATAGATTAGAAAGGATGGGAAGGCCTACCAAGTTAGATGAGATGCCACTATACCCTCAGGTAGTTGTAACATCTTTTGATAAATGGGGATTGGATTTTTTTGGCCCCGTTGATCCTCCATCCAATGGTAAGTCATATATTCTAGTATGCACTAACTATGTCACAAAATGGGTTGAAGCTAGACCAATAAAGCATGCAAGGGATAATAAAGTTGCAGAATTCTTGTATGAGGAAATATTTACCAGGTATGGAGTACCTAGAGAAATTTTAATAGATTAGGGGGCTCAATTCACATCACACTTGATAACAACACTAGTGGAATATTACAACATCGGGCATAGGAACTCAACTCCCTATCATCTGCAAGAAAATGGACAAGCAGATATAACCAACAGGGAGATTGAATCCATCTTGGAAAAAATAGTTGAGGCTCATAGAAAGGATTGGTAAAATAGGCTATCTTAAGAAATTTGGGCCTATAAAACTACATGGAATACCACAACAGGTGTTACTCCATTTGAAATTCTTTATGGAAACGCATCTTTCGTACCTATTGAATTTGAGCATAAGACTCTCATAATTGCATTACAACTTGACATGAATTTATCAGAAAGATAAAAAGATAGAGTCCTTGTTAGAAAAATACATAAAATGAAATGCACAAATAAATCCAAGAGATTGAATCAAGGAAATGTATTACCAATGGATGAATGTTGAAACAAGAACAATCAACAATAGCAATGAGAAGCTCCAAGCTCAACACCAAGACAATGTTTTTGAAAGGGGAAAACTAAGAAAAATCCCTTGTGCATAAATATGAATGAGGCAAGAAGCAAGGAGAGAGAGAGAGAGAGAGAGAGAGAGAGAGAGAGAGAGTTGCAAGAATGAGAATGAGAGAAGAGAGAACAAATCCAACTTGTGAGAACCAACTTAGAACCAAGTGAGAACCCTAGATCCTTAAGAAGTGTGTGAGAACCATCTCTTAAGTAGAGATGAGTGGAGGAGTTTGCATTTAACTCCCATACTCTATGTGTACAACATTCACATTTGGTGTGTGCCATGTGTAGGAATCCTCTTAAGGAGTAATATCTAATTTCCTTATTAAAGGAATTACAATTATGAGAAAAGACCTTGGTTTATAAAATACCAAGGAAAGATTATAATTACAACATCCCCATTTAATATTTACTTGGGGAGATGAGATCAATAGGTATCAAACCCAAATATTTGCAATGATTTTGAGATTTTTCTTTTGAAAGAGTCTTCAGTAGATTGTTGACAACTTGATCATCATGTATTTCTTCAACTGGATTGGTGGAGTTTGAATGATACATAGGAATGTTTGCTAAGTGGATAGCACTTTGATAATACAAGGATGCAATTGCTTGCAGAGGAGGGCCCAAATCTAAAAGTGACCATTGAAATTATTGAGATGCATTTATGCATTATGTATATTCATTTCCAGTAGAAAATAGAGGTAGAGCATGATCAACACCTTAGCCTACAATAAGGCAAGAAACACTAGTAGAGCACCAATAATTGGGATCTCATAGTGCTAAATCAGTAACACTTTGGAAAGAAAAATCATATTGTGAATCATCAATCATATAATCAAGAATGCAATCTTCAGTTGCATAAAACAAATATGTAGTGTATTCATCATAATATGAAACATCAAGAGTAGGAGAGCTACCATCATTATCATTAACCTCCACAACATTCATAGATTAGTACTATCATCATGAATTTCATCTTGAGTAATAAACATATCTTGCAAAGTAACATTAAGAAAGTTAGAGATAATTTCCTCTTCTTGTTAAAGAATATCATCAACATGAGAGAAAGGATCATCAAATTGCATTGCATCATAAGGAGAGAACATATAATCATTTTGAGTAGGAAGATAGTAATAAATAATATTATTCCAATAATAACCATCATCATAATATTCATCCCAAATAATATTATCATCACAGTGAGAAGTAGACATCCCATACCGAATAGTAAAAGCATGACGAGTGTTATTATTATGATATTTAGGAGTAGATGACTTCTCATGTTTGAGTTTATTAAAAAAAGTAGTGATCACATGACCAACTTTCCTACAATAATTACAATGGGGATGATTATTATTACTATGACCATTAGGAGGATTATTATAACTTGATCTATTATTATGTGATCTAGACATGAAAGCATGTTCATCAGATTTAAGCGTCCCGAATTGAATTAACTCGGTCTCTTCTTGACATAAAAGTGTTTGAAATATAGCATAAGTTAATTGATTTGGTAACAAAGGAAGAGCTAATTGAGAATGAATATTAGTAATGAATTGTTGAAATTGTCTAGGAAGACATTTTTTAAGATGATATGAATTAACCAAATATCAAATAATGTTATTCCTAAACCCGTTAATTGACTTTGAATATAATCAAATTTAAGCAAAAATGCATCCATAGTTGAGAAATCCTTATACCTGGGATCCTCCAATTGATCTTGGAGTTGAATCTTTTGAGATTCATTAGCGCTATCAAAAGTGTTTTGTAAAATTGCCCAAGCTACATGTGCTTCGGTACAATGGATAATTAAGACATATAAATCTAGATTTAAGGAAAGACCTATAAGGCCAAGAGCCTCATTATTTTTATCATTCCATTCATTTTTTACTGCTTGAGGAACAAAAGTGGGGTCAGTTGCAACGTCAATGATATGTTAGAAATGAAAGATAAAGATCATATGATTCTTCCACACATGATAATTGGAAGTACTTAGTTTAACTTCTGGGATTACAGTCGACATAATTAAAATAAACTAAAATACAAGTTGCATAATATAATAATGAAGCTAGAAATCCAATTTAACGCGATTAGTAAATGCCAATATGCAAGAATTTTTAACAATTAAAAAAATTTAAATTTTTTGTTAAATTGATGAAACAAATTTTAATTTAAACTAATTAATGGAACAACAATTGAAATAGGTCAGATATGATACGCAAAATGAAGGGTACAATCGATATAAGGTAATATTAACCTGAAAAAATGTTTTAACATATAAACTTATTGAGTTAAAATAAAGATTTGACCAAATTAATAAATGATTCAAAGATAGAATAATAGTAATAAGCCTGCAATGATAAAAAAACAATGATTATCTTGCAAGAACCCAGATTAAAAATTAGATTCCTCTTGCAAAAGAGGTTAGAATAATGAATAATGATTGTATATCTGCCATTAAATAATGAAAACCTGTAAAGAAACGAAGTTAGAATGATGCTAAAGATAGAAGGAATGATGAAAAATATGCAAACTTTGAAGAAAAAGATTTAACCTGCAAATGATAATAAACAGTAATAATAAAAAATGTTATTAAAGTGAAGTTGTCACTACAAGATACAGAAATGACAGAGAGCAGGCAGTGCGAGAGGATGATGAGTCACGATATCGATCCTCTAAATGGAGGAGCTAAAAAATGCAGGGCATTACAAGTCTGCAAGCTACACAAAGGAGAAAGCATGCGTAAAGGGAAACCTAACAGGCTGCGTGAGTAGCTAGAGGTTGATGAAGGTTGCATGGAGGAAGAAAAGCTGAGGGATTGCACAAGGAAGGGGAGAGGCTTGCACTAAGATGAAGCTAAAAAAAAGCTAAGACTGGTAAATTTTCAAGAGAAGAGGAGCCTGCAGAAGAAATAATGGTAAATGTTGCGCAAGATAATGGGTAAGGAAACAAAGCTACACAAGAGATGTATACTACACAGGAGCAAGATAGATACAAGGAAAGATAAACTAATTAAATTAAATTATCAAACTATGACACATAAGCATTTATGATATATCCAAGTTAACATGCTATACAAAACTCCAAAGAATAAATAATGTTACACAGGGGGGCTAAACAAATGAATAAGGCTACTGTGAAGATTATGAATCTATTACCAACTCATAAGCTGCACAATGTGAGGAATGATGAGGAATCAGAGGAATGATTTGGGAGAAGGCTTCTTTGCTAGGAAAATACTACGCTAAGATGGAAACAAGTGCTTGGAGTTGGCTACAAAGGTTGCACAAGGAAATGTAAAGGGCTGCAATCTGTGGAATAGCCAATGCTACGCAAATCTAATACAAACTGAGGAGTAGTGAAATAGGAAGGAGCTAGATGAAAGTTGAAGTGTTGCATATGGTAGCCTTGAAAATAGTTGTCACCTCTATAGCAGGCCGTGAGAGGAAAACAATAGCCTACTACAAGAACAAAGGAAGATCAAAGGACTGACCAACAAAAATTTGGCTTCACTGCCCTCCCAAGCAGAATAAAATATAGTGTATGTATAAATTGATTAAAATAATATTGTATTAAGGAGAAATCGCTCCTACAATAAAACTTTACTTGATGATAATGAGAACAAAGAAAGATGAAAGACGTTAGAAATAGCAAAGACATATGAATAGTAACAAATAAAATATAAGAAAATTTAATGAATATTGACCAGTAAATAGAGATATATAACCCTACAAAATAGAAGATAAGATTTAGTGAAATGTTAAAAGGTTGCAAGAGCATCAAATAGGAATATGTAAAAAACCTGCATGACCTGTTAGAGGAAAAGATTTGAAATCAATTTAAAGATGAAATACAACATGCAAGACTGAAAATCCCTTGTAGTTTCCTGACAGAGGGTATAGAAGATCTGGAAAAAACTATAAACTAGAGAAACAATAAAACTGGGTTTGGCGGTGAACCAACCAAACCCAAAAAACAATTCAAAAAATCTGCAATAAAAGTTAGATTGAGAAATCCTGCAAACACTCAAACAAGGATTAGTGGCTCTAATACCATGTTAGAAAAATACATAAAATGAAATGAAATACAAGAATGAATCCAAGAGAGTGGAGCAAGGAAATGTATTACCAATGGATGAATGTTGAAACAAGAACAATCAACAATAGCAATGAGAAGCTCCAATCTCAACACCAAGACAATGTTTTTGAAAGGGGAAAACTAAGGAAAACCCCTTGTGCATAAATATGAATGAGCTTGAGAAATAGCTCATTACAATATTGCACAAATGAGAATGAGAGAAGAGAGAAGAAATCCAACTTGTGAGAACCAACTTTGAACCAAGTGAGAACCCTATAACCTTAAGAAGAGTGTGAGAACCATCTCTTAAGTAGAGATGAGTGGAGGAGTTTGCATGTAACTCCCATACTCCATGTGTGTCACATTCACATTTGGCGTGTGTCATGTGTAGGAATCCTCTTAAGGAGGAATATCTAATTTCCTTATTAAAGGAATTACAAATATGAGACAAGACCTTGGTTTATAAAATACCAAGGAAAGATTATAATTCTAACACTCATGCAGCTCAATGCCCTGAATGAAATCAGAAAGTTAGCACTATAAAAAATAGAATTGGTACGGAATCAAAGAATGAAATGGCATGACAAGAATATGAAGAATAAGAAATTTTTCCCTGGAGACTAGACATTGCTCTATGATTCAAGATATAAAGAAACTAAAGGAAAACTGTAGACTCGTTGGCTAGGGCCATATGGGATTAAAAAGGTCTTTTAGAATGGAGTGGTTCAACTGTCAACCATAGATCCAGTAAGATTTAAGTTGTTGGTTAGTGGTCATAGATTGGGGTTGTATCACAAACCTACCACCAAGGAGGAGTTCCTACAACAATTCAAACCTTCGAAAGACTCCAAGGTTCCTGCAGCCGAAGTTGGGGGAATTCATGTTGCATCACCTCTTTAACATTTTCTTGCATGGAATCATAATAAATACATCCACATCTTGTGGTTTTACTTTTTCTCCATAGTAAAAATCCACCTCCATTTCATGCCACCTCTCTTCCACTTCACTATAACTCCACTTCACTAAGTCATTCATTCGTACTTCAAGCCAAGATGACATCACTAGGAGTGTTTCTTGGAATAAATTGCATTACCCTAGATTAATTACTCCAGTCACATCCGCAAAGAGGTATGCAACTATATTTATATATTATTAGATACATTTATTATTCCATGATTTAATGATAAATATGAGTTGCATTTATGTCAAATCTTTCTCCTCCTCTAATATCCACATGTGTGGACAAATGTCAAACTTTAAGTTGGGGGACAAGGAAATATTTTTTAAGTCATGTCATATCCAAGTCCATGTCACCCATGCCCTTAAGAGAAATGTCACGTCATGATTCAAATTACAGCTCTTTTTAAATATTTTGGCAAGGTTTATGTGATAGTTTATGCAAATAAGACCTTTATATTTTCCTTCTCATTAAAATTCTTTCTCTTGCTATCAAAACCTTGATATGACTATCTTTTCCATCATTTCTAAACTGTAATTTCAAAATTTAGACATCATAAAGGGTTTTAGTGAAAACTTCAATTGCAGAGTGCATAAGTTGTAGGAAGAGACTAAGATTTTTATGAGCTAAGTTTGGGAGTTGCAGATATTTTGAGTAGTCAGGGAGTTAGTATTTTGAATTTTGAAGCATTGGAGGTAGTTTTCTGATGACATGTAACTGATTGAATGTTTGAAGATATTAAGTTGATGATCATGCAATGCATTAAATTAGTTAATATATTGTATTATCATTGATGTCTACTTGATATAATCTGTATAGTCATGGAAATACTGCAAAAGACTTCAAAGAACCGATGAATCAAAGGCTATGCTATCAGTAATGCATACAAGTCAAGTATTCACTAAGTGACTACATACACCGATGGAGTACACACTAATGGTCAGAGTAAAAGAGAAGAGTCATAGTGTTACCCGATGAGCTAATGCACAGCATCACTGACAAGCAGAGTTACAGTGTTGACCAACAAGCAAAGCATAGAGTAACCCAACGAAAACAATTTTAGTGTTGCCCAACTGAGAAGACAAGGACGGAGATCCTGATGAAAACTAAGGTCACACTAACATAACTGTTAGTTATCACCGATGACTAGCTGAAGTATTGACTGACAGAATAGACAGTTCAAAAAATGACAAAATACTTAGTTGTCAAGAAGCTAAAGATAGAATTAACAGATACTTATCATTGTTTTAATCATCCTGATAATGCCGGAGATAAGTAATTGATTTAAATCTGATTTGTCCAGTTGGCAAGAATATCTCTTTGAGATAAATTTGGATTTTTCTTTAAATCTATTGGCGATAATTGTGGAACACGCCAAGAATCAAAAAAGCCAAGAAAGGGGGAAATCATGTCTAGATAGAGACAAACCCAATTCATTACAAATGGGGGAATTAGGTGAGAAGAAAAAGAGAAGAGGAAAGATGCTAAAGAAAATCTAAAGGAGAAGAAATTCTTCATTCATTCCTGATCAAGCTGAGGAAAGAGCTAGATTCTACAGACACTGACAAACAGTGAGACAAGCATCACAGAGCAGAACAGTGTGGAGCAAAGGTATAAGTGATTATATTGATCATAGAGGTAATGGAATTACAATAGATCTTAAAATATGCCATTAAGTTGTATGTATGAACATATCATTAGTGTTTTAGTTTAACCATTGAAGCATAAAGCCTCTTAACCGAGCAGGACTTAAAATTCTTTTACAATTGAGATACATCCCAAGGAGTATCAAAAAGTTTGATCAAAAAAGTAGCATTGGATATGCCCGATACCTATTGACAGGCCAAGGAGTTTGATCAGGATGGTGGCATTAGATGATAGATATTAGTTGACAAACTATTTTTAAATCCTCTAACAAGGTCACACCTAACAGTGTGTTTGTAACATTTAGCAGGGTTGGCTCCTAACAGGGCTCACTTCAGAAGAGTGAAAATTTGGGGTACCGGTCCCACTGGTTTTTTCCCTTAATAGGGCTTCCACATTAAAAATCCATGTGTTATGTGTTAATGTTTTATTGCTTTACTGTTTTACATTTCACATATGCATTTCTCGATTAATCTATATACTCTACATATTTACTGTGTTTTGGTAAATAGTTAACTACTTATCGGTAATCATAGAGAAGAGAGATTAGAAAAGCAATTCGACAAGTAGAAATTTGATAAAAGTATTTTAAGGCATAGATCTTGTAGGATGAAAGATAACTTGAGATATAATTAGTGGTTATAATTTTTAAGGGTTTATTTAAGGATTAATTTTTTAGGCCACTGATTCACCCCCCCCCCCCC
>MU225682.1:3999359-4014820 GCA_018584345.1 Thuja plicata | reverse complement strand
GAAGGTTTCAAGACCTAAGCTAAAGATCACAAGATGAACAAACGAGATGTGCCCAAGTTGAACAAAGATAATTTTTCTTCATGGCAGAGCAGAATAAGACTCCACTTATCAAGTATTGGTAATGATGTTACTCAATACTTAGATGTTGAATATGTGTTTCCCGTAGGAGCACCAATAGTTGAACAATTGAGAGAGAAGCATGAGCACAATTGCATGATGATAGAGCTTTCTTCCTCACTCTTTGATGCTAAATTTGAAGATGTCAAAACCTACAAGACTACAAAGGAAGTGTGGGACAAATTGATGCTTGTACATGGTGGTGACAAGAATGTTTTGAGATCCAAGGAAGAAATCCTTAGAGGAAAGTTTGATGATCTCAAAATGAAATAAGGTGAAAACATTACATAGTACAGCACAAGAATCAAAGAGGTAGTCAATGCTATCCAAGGAGTTAGAGGTGTACTAGAAGAAGATACAGTGGTAAGTAAAATTCTAAGAACCTTACTGCCTACTTAAGCTATTAGAGTATCTACCATTCAAGAACTGAGAGTACTAGAAAATAGCAATGTTACTCTAAACAGTTTAATTGGAAGAATAATTTCATTTGAGATGAACAATTTTGATAATAGTGTCTTACCAAACATAGAGTTTGCATTCAAAAATTCTATGAGAATAAGTAAATCAAGTCATAAAAACACTATGAGAAAAGATAGTGATAGTGAAAGTGAAGAAGATGATCTTGATGAAATTGAAGCACTTATGGCTAGAAGAATGCAGAGAGGCAAAGGTAAATACAAACGTAAATTACCACTTTTTTTTTTTAATTGTAAAGAGATTGGACACTTTGCTACAAGATGTCCTAATAGAAGAAAAGATGATAGAAGTAATGATAGATCATTTGACAAGAAGTCTGACAAAGGTGATTACAGAAGCTACCGACAATCAAAAAGAAGAGATACCCGAGACTACAAGGACAAAGGAAAGAAGTCTAGTTACCTAGAAAATGAAAAGATGATGATACTGACACCGAATCTGATGAAGACATCGAGATGGTATTTGTGGTAGCAAAAGATGATTCAGATGATGATGAAGAAAGGTATGTAGAAACTGAACTCATATCTAAAGTTAGTAAAAATGATGTCTTGATCATAGATAGTGGTTGCACTCACCATATGACCGGTGATAAGCAAAAGTTTGAAACTTTTGAATACTATAAAGGTGGTTCAGTAAGAATGGGTAATGACACACCTTGTCCATTTGAAGGTAGAGGAACCATAATGTTGAATAACCAGATAAAATGTGAAAATGCTTATTGAGTAAATGGATTGAATTATAATATATTGAGTGTTTCTCAGTTGAATAATTTAGGTCACAGAGTAGCATTTGAAAATAAGAAGGCAAAGATCTTCAATAAATTAGGAAATCTGATTGGTACCAGTGAGTAGACAAAAGGTAACGTATTCTATCTGAATGATACTAACACCACTTGTTTGATTGCTACAAACAGAGACATATGGCTTTCACACAAAATATTGTCATGTGAACTTTGACAACATGATAAAGACTACCAAAAATAGAAATGTCAGAGGCTTACCAACGATGAGCAAGCCTGACAACATCATGTGTAAGAATTGTCAAAAAGGTAAAATGACAAAGTCTAGTTTCAAAAGAAAAAGCAAAACCCATACATCTGATGCAATTCTAGAATTAGTCCATACTGATTTATGTGGACCTATGAGGATGAAGAGTTGTTATTGAGATAGATATTTTATTCTCTTTGTTGATGATTACTCTAGAATGATGATAGTCATATTTCTAAAAGATAAATCAGAAGCATTTAAGATGTTTAAATGGTATAAGGCTATGGTTGAGAAACTAAGTGGTAAGGAGTTAAAATGCTTAGGATCAAATAGAGGGGGGAATTTATTTCAGATGAATTCACTAACTTTTGTAATGAGTATGGAATCAAAAGATAGGTCTTTACACTGAGAACACCACAGAAAAACGGAATTGTTGAAAGAAGAAACAGATCCATAGTTGATTGTGAAAGGACGCTGATGATAGAGAAATTCATCACCCAAATCTTTTGGAGAGAAGCTATCAGTACTACTATTTATACATTGAACAGAGTACAATTGAAGAAAGACACCAAAAAGACACCTTATGAGCTTTGGTATGGATACGCACCCAATGTAAGTTACTTCAAAAAAATTGGCAGTCAGTGTTATATCTTAAAAGATGATAGAAATGAAAAAATTGACTCCAAGAGTGATGAAGTAATCTTTCTAGGGTATTCTACCAAGAGAAAGGCTTATAAATGTCTAAACAAGACCTCTAACAAAATGTTTGAAAGTGCAAATGTAAAGATAGATGAATTTGCAGAGAAGAATGAAAAGGAAAGAACTAAAGAACCAGAGGACTTCAATAGGTTTACTTACAATGAGGAATCTGACACTCTACCCAACCAACAATGTGAGCTCCCAAGCAATAGATCATTGCACCCGAGCATCAGGATGCAAATACTGACGATCAGAATATTGCTCAAGATGATGCACAAAGTGACGGATAAAAAAATGATGAACAAAATGATGATCAAGCTGAAAGACAATGAGCTGAGCCTGTACTTGCAAGATATGTCAGATGGAACCATCCACAGAACCAGATCATAGGAGATAAAAAGGTTGCTATGAGAACCAGAAGTAAGTCTCTAAATACAAGATGTCTTATTTGTGATTATGAGCCCAAATCTGTCAATGTTGCACTAGATAATGATGAATGGATAAGTGCTATGAATGAACAGATTGAGCAGATAGAGAAAAAAAAGACATGGACACTTGTACCAAGACCAGATGATAAGAATGTCATTAGTAAAAAATGGATATTCAGGAATAAGCTGAATGAGAATGGAGAAGTGACTAGAAATAAAGCAAGACTAGTATGCAAGGGGTATGCACAAGAAGAAGGGATTGAGTATAAATTAACCTATGCACCTGTTGCTAGGCTAGAAGGAGTAAGAATATTACTTACTTATGTTGCATGTAAAGGATTCAAGGTATATCAAATGGACGTCAAGTTTGCATTCCTAAATGGAATACTTGAAGAAGAGGTATACATTGAACAACCAAAAGGGTTTGTTGATCCAGACAAGAGGGACATGGTATGTAGACTTCACAAAGCCTTGTATGGATTGAAATAATCACCCCGAGCCTGGTATGAAAGACTTCATTCCTATCTTATAAGTATTGGATTTGTAGGACTAGTGAAAATGGTAATCTTTATTTGAAGGAAGATACTGATGCTAACATTTTGATTGCTGAGATATTTGTTGATGACATCATATTAGGAGGAAATTATATGTTATGCAAATCATTTTCAAATGAAATGAGCAAAGAGTTTGAGATGTCTATGTTTGGAGAGATCAAGTTATTTCTTGGTCTGCAAATCATGCAACAAGATGAAGGTATTTTCATAACACAATCCAATTACATCAAAGAAGTATTGAAAATAGTCAAGATGGAAGAATCCAAACTAGTTGGAACACCGATGGCAACTAGATGTAAGTTGACAAAGGAAGACAAGTCATCAGAGGTAAATCAAACTTTGTATAGATCAATGATTGGAAAAGTCATGTATGTTATACATAGTAGACCAGATATTGCACATGTAGTAGGAATAGTTGCTAGATTTTTTGCTAATCCCAGGGAATCACATATGACTACTGTGAAAATAATCCTTCGATATCTAAAAAATATCAAGGAATATGGCTTATGGTATAAGAGAGAAGGCAAATTTGAACTAAAGGTCTTTATAGACATTGATTGGGCTGGAAACATTGATCACCAGAAGAGCACAACTAGAGGAGCATTCTTTATGGGTGACAGACTTGTCATATGGATCAGCAAGAAGCAAGGATGCATCTCTCAATCTGCTATAGAGGCAGAGTATGTTGTTGTTGCTGCAAACTACTCAAATATTGCATGGATCAAATAGTTACCGGAAGGTATGCATATGAAAATTTTAGAACTAGCAATTATCTATTGTGATAATACAAGTGCAATAGACATTTCCAAAAATCTATTCATGCATGCTAAAACAAAGCATATTGACATCAAGTATCATTACTTGAAAGAACAAGTTCAGGAAAAGGAAGTGATACTTGAGTATGTGCAATCAAAGGATCAATTGGTCGATATCTTCACCAAGCCATTGCCCAAGGATGAATTTGAATACTTGAGAAAGAGACTAGGGGTCTGACCCTTGTCTACTGGTCAATAAGCTGACTAGAAGGTTGCATCCACCTGCATATCAAAATATCATTCATGTTGATGCAAGTAGAGAGATGGACTTCAATGATACATCTATATACAACAAGGTATTTATCTACACCAAGCACTAGAGTTATTACCGATGGAATGGGAAATTCAAGGAATATATTATGGATAGAAAGGATCCATTTAACATTACTATCAAAAACATGTTTTACAAAATCTATGTTTGAAAAGATATTTGTTTGGAATTTTTGTCAAAGGGAGGGAGATATCTCATTATCATACGGAGATTATACCCATTATCATCTCAGGAAGAGATTATATTCATTGAAGTATCCAAAGGGAGAGATGTAACTAGAAAGGGAGAGTACACACAAAGGAAGAGAATTACTGACAAAAGACATCACAAGAAAGGAGAATAGTCAAAGGGAGAGAGTTTGACATAGAAGGAGAACACATCACATTAGAGAAGTAAAGATTCTACATCTATCCAGTGATGGGATTGAAGACAGAAAGAAAGCTGCAAGAATCAAATCAAAGCTATTTGAGCTTACCGAAATCCAGACATTTGTATTAGTTACATTAGAAAAGCTTGATGAAACTGTATATTTCATATTGTATTAGTAATATTATAGTATGATAATGTAGTATCTTGCCATCAATTCCAAAGAGAGAGATTGATGACATGTAACTAATTGAATGTTTGAATATATTAAGTTGATGATCATGCAAGGCATTAAATTAGTTAATATATTGTATTGTCATTGATGTCAACTTGATATAATTTGTATGGTAATGGAAATACTACAAAAGACTTCAAAGAACTGATGAATGAAAGGCTATTCTATCAGTAATGCATACAAGTCAAGTACTAACTAAGTGACTGCATACACCGACGGAGTGCACACCGAAGGTCAGAGTAAAAGAGCAGAGTCATAGTGTTACCCGACGAGCTAATTCATAGCATTAACAAGGAGCAGATTTATAGTCTTGACCGACGAGCAAAGCACAGAGTAACCCGACGGAAAGAATTTCAGTGTTGCCCAATAGAGAAGACAAGGATGGAGATCCTGATGACAACTGAAGTCACATCGACGGAACTGTCAGTTATCACCGATGACTAACTGAAGTATTGATCGACAGAACAAAGACTTTAGAAATGACAAAATGCTTAGCTGTCAAGAAGCTAAAGATAGAATTAGCGGATACTTATCATTGTTTTAATCATCTTGATAAAGTCAGAGATAAGTAATTGTTTTAAATCATATTTGTCTAGTTGGAAAGAAGATCTCTTTGAGATAAATCAGGAGTTTGCTTTAAATCTATTGGCAAGTTTTTTGGAACATGCCAAAAATCAAGAAAGCTAAGAAAATGGTAAATCATGTCTATATAGAGACAAACCCAATTCATTACGAATGGGGGAATTAGCTGAGAAGAAAAAAAGAAGAGGAAAGATGCTAAAGAAAATTTGAAGGAGAAGAAAATATTCATTCAGTCCTGATCAACAAGTTGAGGAAAGATCTAGATTCTGCAAACACCGACGAACAGTGAGACAAGCATCATAGAGCAGAACAGTGTGGAGCAAAGGTATAAGTGATTATATTGATTAGAGAGGTAATGGACTTACAATAGATCTAAAAATCTGCAATTAAGTTGTATGTATGAACAGATCATTATTGTTTCAGTTTAACCATTGAATCAAAAAGCCTCTTAACTAAGCAGGACTTAAAATTCTTTTACAATTGAGATACATCCCAAGGAGTATCAAAAATTTTGATCACAAAAGTAGCATTGGATATGACCGATACCTATTGACAAGCCAAGAGAGTTTGATCAAGGATGGTAGCATTAGATGTCAGATACTAGTTGAAAAACTATTTCTAAATCCTCTAACAAGGTCACACCTAACAATGTGTTTGTAACCTTTAACAGGGTTGGCTCCTAACAGGGCTCACTTCATAAGAGTGAAAATTTGGGGTACCGGTCCCAGTGTTTTTTTCCCTTAACAAGGTTTCCATGTTAAAAATCCATGTGTTATGTGTTAATGTTTAATTAATTTACTATTTTACATTTCACATATGCATTTCTAGATTGATCAGTATACTCTGCATATTTACTATGTTTTGGTAAATAGTTAACTGCTTATTCGTAATCATAGAGAAGAGAGATTAGAAAAGCAATCTGACAAGTAGAAAATTGATAAAAATATTTCACGGCATACATCTTGTAGGATGGAAGATAACTTGAGACATAATTAGTGGTTATAAGTTTTAAGGGTTGATTTAAGGATTAATTTTTGAGGCCATCGATTCACCCCCCCTCTCAGTTATTACTAACAGTTTTCATCATTTTCAGCTAAAATTTGAGGAGGAATTATGATTGTTTTCCACCATGGGAGGACCGCCTATCAGACATGAACCTGTGTTCCATAATGCAATACTGAATGACCCAATATGTGAACACCCATTTAGGAATTGTGGGTGGTTATATTATTTTGTAAAACTAAATGGGTTTGATTATAATGTTGCAAGAGAATTCACCAACACATTTTCTAACGGAGAGGCCTAGGTGAAAGGATTAAGATTTATTTCAATTGAAGAATGCATAGTAGAAGTAATGGGTATTTTAGCTAAAGGAGAAGGCTTACCAAAATCAAGGGACACTAGGACTGCCAAAGTAAGGTTTTCACACCCTAGAGATCCTCCTCTTCATACTTACAAATAGGGGACCAAAAGGATTTCATTGCCTCTTGTTTGGATTGAAGTGGCAGTTTACACTATCAGATATTTAACCTGTGAGGATAGGTAGTCCTAGATAAATTATGTGCATTTCAAATTACTTAGCCATATGTGCCATGAGATGTTGGTTAATGTGCCCAATTACCTCTACAACTTTCTCTCCAACAGATTTGTGGAAACACGGAGAGGTAGGCCACATTCTATTACTCATCATAGTTTGGTAAAGTTGTTGGTAGAAAGTTTATAAAGAGATGTTTCCCAAATGAATTGGGAAGAGTTAGCCACAATTCAAAGGTTTCAATTGGCTAATGTAGGACCCAGTAGTAGGGAAATAATGCATAGGGTCAGTACTCTTAAGGGAGATGTGAAAATGATAGTAGGATCTTCTTCCTCAAGGTAATCCCCTATAGATGAGGTTCATGAAGCCACTATGCTAGTTAAGAAGCAATCACCTGAGCCTTTAGTTGCCAAGATTGATATAAAACCTCCAACATAACCTAGTGCCAGTAATTTCAAACAAACCTTTAGAAGGACTAGGGCTTCAGCAAGAAAGAAGAAAGGGAAATCTAAGATAGATGAGGGTAGTGAAAATATCATGAAAGAACAAGAAGAACAAGACCATGATTCAGTTACCCCTAGTCCGACAAAGAGAAAGAAGAAAGAACCAAATCCTTCTATAGCCTTTATGCCTACGTCTAAAGCCTCTAAGAAAGAAAGATAGTCTAGGACTCCTCCATCTACTATGGAGATCTCTCAAAGGAGAAGCTCTAGACTTAACAAGAAGGCTACAGGATAGAGTGAAGAACCAACTATCGGTATTCATGTTGAAACATCTAAATCCCTTCAAGAAATTCCTCAAGAAGTATCCTATAGTATCAGTGTCCCTGGGGAGAATGAACCAATATCCACATATAATGTGCAAATGGATGATCTTGTTGAATAATGTGAGCTACCAGAAATAGAAATCAGAGAAGAAGGTTCTCCAAGAACACCTATTGAGCAGGTTTATGTATTTGGAGAAAGGGATGAACTGCATGAGGAAGTAGAAAGATAAGAAACCCCTCCAGCTCAATAGGATACAAAAATTCAAGAGGAAAAGGAGCAAATAGCAGAATGTCTAAGATCACAAGTCCTTGATGACCTCATAGTTGTTGTGGAAGAATTGGAAGAACAACAAGTGTTTCATCCAAAACCACAAGCAATGTATCTAGTGTTGCAAATAAAATAGCCAAAATCAACTACAAGTTAGGAAGGTAAGAAAGAAGGAATATTTGAACATAAAACCCTTAGCTCTCTTACTTGTCATTCAATATCTTTTGATTTTTATAAAGATATGTAGTATAGACAAACTGAATGGGAAATTAAGAAGGCTAGAATGTAAAGGACAAATGATAATCAAAAGGGAGAAATTAATTTCCTTAAGTATAAGGTGGATACTATAGCAGGAATAGTTCCTTAGCTTATGGAATGTAGGCCTTCAAGTAGGGTTTGTGCCTTGTGTTTGAAAGAGTGGAATATTTTTTTTAGTTGATGATAATTATCAAAGACAATAGTCCTTCCTTAGATACCTCTCAATAATTCTACCAAGTATACCAGACATCTCCTGCAGCCATTAGGAATTTACTCTATGAGCTTTATCTGCACAATTATGTAGTGCCTCTAGACATTAAAAGGAATCACCTTCTCTATATTGTAGATATTCATTTAAGAGCACTGATGTCATGGATCAATAATGAGATTAGTGTGGGAGAGTAGTCATGGGAATATAGAGAGAAGGAACTCAATATCCTTTTCCTTAAAATGTCAAGCTAGGAAGCCTAGAGTGGTGTATTATCATTGGCTGAAACTACTATACCCCTTACCAGATGAGCACCGTAGGAACAATTTTCTATCTTTAAGAGAAGAATATTATAGAGAATTTGAGTAAATGACCAAGGTTGAGGGGGAAAATTTAGTTGGACACTTGATCCAAAGGTGGAATAGTTTGCCTATGGAACTCGATAAATTAGAACCCCATTCCCTTGTCAACTTTAGAGCAGCAATATAGCAAGCACAAAAATATATCAATCTGGGTAGAGAGAAGCAATGGAATTGGTTACCCTTGAACTTTTAGCCATTGACATTATTGTGGCCATTATATAGTTGCAGTAATGATGAGGAAGGCTATATTGAAGAGGCAGAGTGTTGTAGATGGGCAAAGTTGGAAAAGATGAAAGGATTTTATTGGAGTCTTGAGCAGTTTGGTGCCGGGTAGAGAACTTTTAGAGATTTCAGGGGACATGCAAATATCATCAATTTCTCAGTTGTTGGAGGACCAACAATGAATTAAGTTGGGGGGAAATGATAAGCTTAAACATTGGCTCAATGATTGTGTCACTTAGCTTTGTTTTCCATGTCATGTTCCTAGATTATGTCATAGTTAGTGTCTTGTACTTGGTTTTTAGTTGTCTTTAGTCAGCTTTATGGACTCCGTATCATGGACCTAAAAATTATACTTTAATATCTTTGTGATCGGTTAAAGAAACTTTTATATGGTTATATATGTAATCTATATATATATATTTATATATATATATATATTAGTTTTAATTATGGTTTAATAAATGGTTACTCTAATGATGGATGAATGTATACGTGTTGCATATGCTTTTTGTGTGTTAACATTACAATGTAGGATGATTAATGGATTAGTGCAATAAGCATTGGCACTCAAGGAGCTCATGTTTGGGGAACAGGTCAAATCAATTCAGCAAGGATCAACATGGAAGTAGTCAAAAGAATGGATTAGTTACAGCTCATAGAGAAAGTCAATAATTTAAATGATCATTATTAAGAATACAATAAATCTAGGAAAGAGTGGACAAAGCTATATTTACTCATAATGTACTTGATAGTTAAACGTTCCTCATTGTATGGTTGACTCTTTCTTTCTAGTTTAAGTAATAAGCTCACCCACCTATTCCTTTGGGCGTAGATTAGTTGGAAGTAGTTAGTTAGAGATTTCGATTATAAATAAGAAGCTAAAACTTCTTCAGAAGCTAGCTCAGTCAGATTAAGATTCTATGTAATAGAATTTCTATTTTTTCAATATAGTTTTCAGTTAACTTCAATCATGTTTTTTAATCAATTACTTTTTTATGAATGAATAAAGCAATGAAGTTTTGAGTTTATAAGTGTGTAACTAAATTCTAGATAGTCATCAAAGGGTGCCCACTTGGTGAGTACTTCCTTTCAATTCTAGCATTAGTTTCCTTCAACTTTATTTGCAAAGTTTAAGATTTTGTATGTTCTTGCAGCCACTGGAAGTGATTTCCTGTGATTGTTCCTGCAACCAAGGAAGACAAAGTAGTTCCTATCTATATATCCTGAAATTTCCTATTGTAGTTGACATAGGTTTAACTTCAACATTTGGATTTCGTTAAGCATTTGAATAATTTCCATTCCAATAATTTACGTTTCGGCATTTATTTTCCTACAGCTATAGAATAGCATGGCCTTAGTAGGAACTTAGTGCACATATTGTGGAGACCCATTTCAATTTCACGTACCCTAGGTTGACAAGTAAATGAGCCTTCTCTATAAGAAAGATATCTACTCAGCCTAGATGTCCAATCCATGAGTTTTGTTTCATAGCTTAGTTAATGATCTAATAAGGAAGTTAAACAAGTCTAACTGATGAAGAACAAAGAATAGGACAATTATTCAGAGAAAGTGTATCAGATCATATTTGTGAGCATTCGTGGAACTATAATCAGGCATAGTTGATGCTACTTTAGCTCTTTAAGATCATTGTAGTGGTATAATAAGGAAGTGAGCCTTCTTGTAAAGGGTTGTAGCCTTATTTGTAATTGAGAAATGAGATCAAGGCATTGTGCCTCAATCCAAGTGTATTCCCCGTATTGTAAGGAAATATTTTCTGCAGAGTATTGGCTTGTGGGTGTCATCCCCGCCGTGGTTTTTCCCTTAACAGGGTTTCCACAATAAAAAATTTTGTTATGGTGTGATTATTGTTTACTTTATATTCTTGCACTTTGTTTCTAATTATGTGTTTTATATGGTTTGAGAATCAATTTAATAAGTCAAATTTTATAGAACATTTATTCAGCCCCCCCCCCCTCTTAGTGTTCATCCCAACAAGGCTTAATTTTCAAAACAAGTACAAGAAATCTATGCCCAGTCTTTCAAAAAATGGTTTATAAAACATCCAAATACCTGCAAACTACCAAATCAATGATTTTTAGGTGTCCATATACTTGAATTTGTCACGGGTTTCTTAATTTCCAAAAAAAATCATAGTTTATGATTGTCATACATAAAAATTAGGGCTAGGTAGTAGGTTTATCCCTCTACACACCATGGCGAATTCTCAAGCCACCACAGTCTTGAAGGTGGCCCTTATTACTCCCATTCCCCTATTTTCATATTTTTCCTATAGTGGGAATGACAAAAATTCCTATTTTTGTAAACAAACTGTGGATACTAAGGGTTTATAAATAGTTTTCACCAAAATTCCTATAACTCGTGCTAAACTAAATGGATTTACTTCAAACCAAGTTTTTTTTTAAACTAGATTTTCCAAGATATCACCAAATATCAGTCTTCAATCATTCAGAGTCCATAAAATGTTGTACAAGTCTCCGCAACTCAAGAAAATTAGGAAAATAAAAACCCAGAAAACAATGTTTTTTTATTGATTACCCTTCAAAAACTTTTCAACCCTCGTGCCTCGACCAAATGGAGGACATTTAAACATATTTATAGTTGTTACCAATAATTAATAAGATTATTTTTAAATAAGGACCATTGGTTACATAATTTACACTAATTGACAATAAGATAATACTTCAAAGTTGTCAAGCAACTTTGTACTTGTTGACATCTTTTACAAAACCATGACAAAAGGACTTGTAAACATGAAAAATGGTCCATGTGGACCTTATTTCAGCTATATAAGACTGAGTCCCATACCAACAACCCCATTACATCTTATCACACCTTATTAATTCCTTGACCCAAGGTTACATTGTTTGCATTACTATGACAACATTGACATGATTTAACAACATGACATCCTTTATGGCACTACAAGTGGTCCTTATGACCTTATTCCAACCTATATATGACTTGAAACTTGCAATGACTCATAATGGCCTTATAGAAGCAAGAAGGGTATTAGGTGCACCAGCACCAACATCATAAGAGGATTACTAAAGGGACCACATGAGTTTTTTAATAGGTTTTTAGTGAAATTCAAACATTCTAATAATTTTTTTAAAATTACATCATAAAACAACATAAAATATGTATGGAATCCTTTAGAAATGAATTAAATGCTGGATATATCTTTGGAACCTTCATTATACAATACACTAAAATGTAATGAATCAATACAAATAATATGAAGTAAAATGAGCCACCTTTCAACACATGATTTTGATAAATATAATAAATTAGCAATGAAGAAATGTGAAAGTGAAAACTAATAAGATTTTTTAAGATCTATTGGTACTTTTGCTTGTAACCCTCAATCCTAAAAGAGAAAATGGGAACTGACCTAGGGATCTTCATCTAACTCACAAAATATGCTTCATCTACATATTAAGGACAAGAAAAGTGAACATTAACAAGGCATACAAGCCTTCTTCACTTCGAGCTCCAAACACTTAGGTGGGTGTACCTAATAACACATATATACATATATAATAAACCTCTCGATAAACCCCACTATGAAGACACACAACTGTGGATATTTCTTCGACTTGTAGGAAATGGGCATCAAAAACTCTACCACACCTATTTTTGTCTATAGATATTTGCATATTAATGCCTTACATTAATAAGTTGTTCAGCACAATCACAAAGCTCTGCTTTAAGAATCCACATCATGCATCTAATGTCACTAACACCTGTTCAATGTTATTTAACTTCCTCCTTGAAGAATACTAAAACAATTATTACACACTCAAAGATATCAAGTGGACGGGCTCATAAATCCTTGATATAGTTCACCTGTATAACAATGAACACAAAAAGGGAGACAACTTCATGAGAAAATTGATAAAGTTGCGCATCATTGTTGGTTGTATGCATTTGAAAGTCTATTGTCTACACATCTAACCCAAAACACCCAGAAACACACTAAACTATTTTCAAGCTTATCAAAAACATTTTAGAATTTTGGAACCTCCCCTTGGAAACCCTCTTAGAGCCAAAAACTAGAACCTGGACCCAGAAAAAGTGGAACCTCTACAAAGTGAATAAGAAAAGTAGATATAGAAGGGGAACCCTAACTGACACATGTCTCCTTCAAAAATATCTCTGCAAACTATCTTCTCCTCATCAAAAGCCAAAATATGATCTCCTTTCATCTTTCATGCATCCTCTTATCATATTTGATTTGTTTTCTATTCTTATATTTTCATCCTGAATCCTAGCCTGTGAATGCACATTTCTCCTTTTGAAACAATAATACTAAAGTATATTTAGCCCCTTTGAAATAATAGACTACTCAATCCTAATGTTCTATGCAATTTAGAAAGATATTAATTTCCCTTAATTTATTATTGTACACATTATACTCTGCACTTTTAATACTTATTTCTGCACTTTAATCCTTTCTGCACAGAAACCACCAGATTTCACGTTGACCCTGCCATGTGTTGGTCACTATTCAATCCTAATGTTTTGTGCAATTTAGAAAGATATTAATTTCCCTAAATCTATTATTCTTCACATTATATTGTGCTTTTAATACCTATTTCTTCACTTTAATCCTTTCTCCACAAAAACAATCTCATCCCTTTGTGAGTAACTTCCTCGCATAATCTGGATCAAGGTAGGTGAGCCTAATGTTGATCTCTTTGCCTCAAAATATATGCATGATCTGATGTCTCCTCCACCATGTGTCACTCCATGTCACCTTACACTTACAGTTCCTCGTATATTTTGGATCAAGGTAGGTGAGCCTAATGTTGATCTCTTTGCCTCGAAATATATGCATGATCTGATGTCTCCTCCACCACGTGTCACTCCATGTCACCTATGTCACCTTACACTTACACGTGGGCCCCACCAAAATTTGGCTCAAGATCTGATGTCTCCTCCGCCATGTGTCACTCCATGTCACCTCACACTTATACGTGGGCCACTCCATGTCACCTTACACTTACAGTTCCTCGTATATTTTGGATCAAGGTAGGTGAGCCTAATGTTGATCTCTTTGCCTTGAAATATATGCATGATCTGATGTCTCCTCCACCACATGTCACTCCATGTCACCTATGTCACCTTACACTTACACGTGGGCCCCACCAAAATTTGGCTCAAGATCTGATGTCTCCTCCGCCATGTGTCACTCCATGTCACCTCACACTTATACGTGGGCCCCAGAAAAATTCACATGCCATCAAACTCAGCAACACCTCCACCCGGGTGCAGTCACCAATGGCCTCTTTCCTTTTAACTTTAAGTTACCGTGCTAGTGTTTTACTATATAAACGCTAAAAGACTCCATCCCCCACCAATGTGGGGTAAATCTCGAAGGTTAGTTTTAAATTCTTCTCCTTTATGTGCCAAAATTTGGTTGACCTTGTTGGTTGTGTTTCATGTTTTTTCTGTTTTGCCCTGTTCCTTGCCTTGTTCTCTGAAAGTTTGCAGGTTTTCATGCCTTTTCCTTGTCAAAATCTTGTTAAAACCCTGCAAAAAACCCTAAGGCCTAATGTTAAACGATGCATTTTAAACCCTTAGCCATGTCTTCTTTTCCTTCATTACCTTTTTTAAGTTACTCAAGGCATGTGCTATATAATAGGTTAAGTCAGGTCGCTTGATCGCATTACCCTGAACGAATATGCCAAATGATCTCCCGACTTCGCTTTTGCCTTGTGTCGCTTAGTCTCGTGAAAAAACAGAATATTCTCTAAGTGTCTTGAGACTTAGCGATCTTCCTTTGGTCGGGTTTTCGCTTGATATAGTGTTATGAAGCTTTAAAAATGAATGGGACCCACCCTCAGTCGGGTGATCGCATGAGAAAAAGGAAAGTCAACGAAATGTCTTCCGACCTTGCGCCTTTCTTCATGTCGCTTGATCGCTGGATCAGGACACTCAAAACAGTTAAGGCTAACCTTTAGTCGCATGGTCTCGTGATTAAAAGACGGTTAAGAGATAACAGTCACGACCATGCGACTAACAGTTTTAGGTTAAATGATTTCCCTCAGTCGGGATGTCGCCAGAACAGAAGTAATGAGTCAGAATTCTAGAATGCATAAAGTGGACGAAGTACTAGATGACATCTGTAAGAATGCTATTGGTTTTCGTGTGATCGCTTGATGAAAGAAAAGGGATCAAGCGATAAGGAGACTTAAGTCATTATACCCTCAGTCGTGAAGTCTCGTGATTTTTTAAGGGTATGTGAAATTCTGAAATGATTAAAAGACAGCCGTTCGATGAACAGATGAAA
>MU225682.1:3982970-3994104 GCA_018584345.1 Thuja plicata | reverse complement strand
TATTCTGTTTATGTCATTTCTTTGCTTATTATTGACTCTGCAGCCCAAAGGATAGGCACTGGTTCAGGAATCTATCTGAATACTTATCTATGTTACATATGTTCTAAGTTTTCAACTACCAAATCAAATTTAAATACTCTGTTACCAAGAACACATAAGCAAAACTTGTTTAAAGGACCTCTGTCAGCAGGACACAGTTCATGTTATTGATTCCTTGAAGAGAGAATCACTTAGGTTGTCCCTCCTATCAAGAAAAGGAAGAAGGATTGAAATCCTTGTCTCACTGGTTATTGTCATACTTAAGATTATGATTTATATGGTTAAAACCTGTATATGATTATGCTTGGTCATTTACAAGGTATTTTATGAGCTTGTTCAATAGAGATACATGAAAAATCAGTGTCCACATCAACAAATACTGTGTTAACAGCTATCATTAAAGGTAAAACCTGCCTGAGTAGTTGTGGAACTCAAAAATGAAGAGGGACCTTATCTAGTCCTTAGCAATTAGGATTTTCTTGTCTCTGAATCAGAAGTAAAGGCACAGGATTCATATAGACTTTTCAAGCATTGTGATTCATACAAGAAAAATCCCTAACAGACCTCACGCTCCAGTATGCATAAGCTTCAACCAACCGTAGTCTCCAAGTCAAGCAACCGGCCAAGAGCTCTTTCTCTTCACTTCAAAGTAGAGAGAAAGTGTTTTCAAATAAAAAAAACTTTAAATTGTCCTCCCACGATGAATGTGGGATATATGATATGATTCCATGGTTTTGTTTATGAAACTGCCGCCTGGGCCTCCACATTGTTTAATGAAATGGTGATATACCACTATGCATAGGCATAATAGATGTTTACACTCGGTTGCACCTTCCACTTAGCGTGGTTAAAGAGGATATAAAAAAGCCACGTGCACATGCTTGAAAGTCCTTATTAATGGCATAGGAAAGAAAATGCGGGCATCACACCTGCCAATTTTCATTTCCTTGAAAGTTTTAAAAAACATTTCCACAAAATCGGTCCAGAGCATGATAGAAAATCACTTTGTTTACTGTGCAGCCCTGTTGAAAGTCCATTCTTTATTTCAGAAGACTTCCATTTGGCATGTGCAAGGAGGACGTTGCAAGGGTTGTGGAACTTGGCATTCCACCTGCCACTGCATTTGCTTGAGAGTTTTCCAAACTAAATTCAAAACATCCTTGCACAGTGCACTCTGTTTTGATAGGCTCCATCCTAGTGCGGGCATGGAGGAAAGAGAGTTTTGATTGATGTTCAAACCATAAAAACATAAAAAACCTCCATCATTTCCACACTCATGGAGGACGTTATAAAGGTTGTGGAAATTGGTATTACACCTACCAATGCATTTTCTTTGAAGACTTTAAACTTTCATTGATAGATTCATTAGTGTCCACCCATGGAAATCATGTACTAGATGGGGTATGTTCCTTTGAAGAATTTGTAAAATCACTCATACTTAACCATTTTCAAAAACCTCAACATCTCTATCGTAGGCTTGAGACTATGCATCTTTGAGACATTTTTTCAAATGGGTTATGTGTCTTGTCCACGTACTCCACCATTCATATTTGATGGAGAGTTTCCTAAGCCTGCCAACGTATCCATCTTGTACCAATCCTATAATCATTGCATTTTCTCCTAAGCTTCCAATCTAGCACCATGAAAGGATAAATTTGAAGCTTCATTAATCTTGCATCATCTATATCACAAGCTTGCATTTATTGAACTGGAACATCTACAACATCTATCAATGCTTTTTGATCTTTTAACTCTTTTCCTTTCTCAGTTGTTGAGTTTGTACCGCGACACCAAATAGATTATCAGGTACGAGGAGGAGAAAATGGAGGACCTTGAAGAAAAAATGAATTGTGTCCCAATGGAAACCCAAGAAGGAAAAAGGTAACTTATTGTGCAATTGGACCATAAAAAACTGAATTGGTGGCAACCACCAAAAACCTTTTATACCCCTGCAAACTGATCCCATAAAAGAGAATTGGCCACTGGAATTGGCTTCAAAGTAATATCATATGATCTTCTAGAAACATGCTATCTGAAACATGTACTCACTTCCAACATGTGAATACAAACACAAAATGGATTTGAAAATCACCTTCACGATTGGGAAAGACAAACTATCAAAGATAGCCCCTTCAAACTTTTGTCAAATGCACAGGCCAACACAAATCTGAAAACACTCTCAAAAATCATCTTAGCAAGATACTTCACATCACTTTGAAGCTTTGCCACTGAACATACTGATTCATCCATCAATAGTAACCATACATGTGAAAATATTTCATCTGAATCCAACCTAGATGTGAGATATTTCTTATCAAACATAGTCACTTCGAGATATTATAATGTTATTGACACAAAAATATAACAAACTGCCTCTGAAATCATCTTGTGAAAACTATCAAATCAACTCTTGAATCCTTGAAACTTTCCAAGATAGTACACCTTCATGCATAGAAATTAGATAAACAACTTACTCATCATGACCATCAAGTGACATCAAGATATTAATATGCAAAGTCGGCTCCCTGGAAAACTTATCTTAGTGCAAATTGAAAACTAACAGAAATTGCAATCGGATCTTAACCTTGAAAAATATCAAACTATCTACTAAGACTTCATCCTTGATCCTGGGAATAAATTTAGATACAAGGAGTATAATGAGTCAACTCACTTGTTTTTATGTTCATCGGGCACCATAATGTTAACCTGCAAAGTCATTCTCCTGGAAAACTTTATTGTTGCGCCCACTGAAAAATGGAAGTCTTGATTGGATCTAACTTCACAAATCACTCAAATGAACTCCTTATGGTCTGAAGGCCTAGAAATGGATTAATTTTTAAATAGATAATAAATCCTTTCATTCATTTCTTCTAATGGTCAACAAGTCAACCAACATTGCTCTTCAAAATCAACCCTTTAACAACTTTCTAAATTCCAACTTAGTGATGCCGCATAAACTTGATTTGGAATCGGTTGAGCAAACTGGCCAAATGTATTGACCATGGTTCGCAAATCTACATAATGGAAAATTTTCATGTTTAAAATATAGGGGAACATTAAACTCCTCATTTCATTCAACCAGGTGCAAACTGTGGGATCCCAAAGTAAGGTAGTTTATAATTCTGTATTTCACATTCAAAGAATCAAAATAAATTGCAAACCAATTGGCTTTGGAAAACTTATCATACGAAGGCGCAAGGATTTTCAGATGGACATGGAGATTTAATTTCATGACTGCAACATCTCAGAACAATCCTTATGCCATAAGGTTTAACTGGGCCTAAGATGCAGATCTCCAAAATGGGTTACTTAGTAAAAATCGAAAATGTGCAAAGTGCAGATTTGGATTAACACCTCTAAACAACTATCTCAAAAACATATTCAATTTGGCTTATGAAAGTTTTAGCCCACTAAAATTACTCTATGATAGGTTATGAACACATTCTCCAAGCGATTTCTCATAGAAATCTCCGGGTCTCTTTTTACTTACATGCAAAGTAGACCTTTTCAAAAGTTTTTTGGGTACTAACTTTTTGCCTTAGAGAAATTTCAACTTGGTCACTCCAAATTTCTCCAAAATTTGAGAGTGCCAACAAGATCCATAATTAAAATCAAATCTTAAAACTCTTAATCAGAATTATGTGAAATGTAAGACATGTTAGTTTCATCAAAATGAAATGTTGGTGAATTGGCTCTCTAAATGTAGGTAATGTAAGTGCATAATTGATATGATTCATAAATGATTAAAAATATGAGTCAATTAAATGCATAGGCATACTAGGTTCACAAATGAAATGTTGGGAAATAAGAGCCTTCGTTTAGAGATGTAAACTAAGAACTTAGGAAATCCTTATTCACGTATATTTCATTGAGAAGGGATAACCAATAAGATCCAACTTCAATGCTTAAACGAGAGTTATATATTGTATGTGAGCATTATCCTTATGTTTTTTGATTGATTGGTATAAATTGAAGACGTAAGAATTAGGAAAAATGCTTGAGAATTGACAAAAATAAACATAAAAATAAGCTATAGAAAAATTATACAAATTATAAAGATGGATCTATAAATAGGATTGAAAAATAAACTTGTATCTAGAACTTGAGTGTAAAAGTATCAGTTTATGTCAATAGGTACCACTAACCTAAAGGTGTCTAAAGTGAATTTCATGAATGGAGTCTAGATCAGGTTTTCCTACAGATCACCAACCTCAATTTTGTCAAAGTGTTGGTCACTAAAGCCAATTGACAATTAATCTAGTATTTTTTCCTTCTTCAAATTCTTGATATGTTTGTCTTATTTCACTCTTCACAAATCTATAATACAAATTTGTCAGGTCTATATCCTACACACACAGAGGAGATAAAATGTGTCAGGCTGTATAGGGGCTTTCCTTAGTCAAATTCTAGGCAGGAATTAACCTCCCCTACAATAATTATGATTAGAAAGAGACTATAATATTAGTTAAGAAGAGGCTAAAACTGAAGTAAAATAATATTGTGTAAAATGATATTACCCCAAATTTGATAATGTGGGTGATGAAATGATCTTTTAATAAGATCCTCAAGGGATGATACAATAAAATTGTTAGGCCAGATGTGATTTCAAGGTTTTCATTAGTATCCAAGCACTCAAACTGACAGTCAGTAACAAGAGTCACAGACAGACTAGTCGGTATGATCACCGAAGTGTAGAGTTAATCGAGAGCACTGATCATGCGCAGAGTTAACCGAGTGCAGTGATTACCGAGAAGATAGAATTTACCGAGCACACATTATGCAGTGAGATACACAGTATAACTGAGACACACAAAGAACACCAAGCACCAAAAGATAGTACTTACCGAGGAAACCAATGGTCACATAAAAGTTTGTAATGGCACATCAATCTAGGTAACAACTTTTTTATGACCTTGATAATAGTTTACAATGATTGAGGAGAACATTAATAATGGATTCACAACATTAATTGTTTATATCTCCTATGTTTAGATGATCAAGGTAAATTTTGTACATCATTGATCTTAGGTTTTGTAAGATATTGTAAAACCCTAATTAAGTCAAGGAGTTTGGTATATGTAATGTTATGATGTCATTTGTAATGTATGTTGATCAAGTAATAATCAAGTGTAGACACCTAAAATTGACCAGGTGTCTCTTAATCATCAAAATCTATAAATTTTAGCCAATTGCCCTAAATCTCATCAAAATGTATCAGAATTGATTAAAATCAAATTAAATGGACATTTATCAAGAAAATTGGACAAAATCAATTAAAATCAAAGGATTAAATAATAATGAAATCAAATAATCAAATTCAAGCCTAAAAGGGATCAATCAAATTATATAATTGATTTTAATCAATTAATTGTATAGTTTTTAAATCAAAAATCAAATCCAACCCATTCACCGATACATGGCTAAATTTAATTAAATGATTGAATTAAATAATTCTTAATTTATTTCAACTCAAATTGATCAACCAATGAGAGTTGAGGATCTTGTCTTCTTGTCCCACCCTTTGAGGACAACCATTTAAATGGTTCCCCCATTTGAAACCATTTGAGGGATCAAACTCAACCAAACATTAACCCATGGTTAATTCACTCTACCCCCTACCCTTGGGAATTTGCTATAAATACAAGCCATTTTCTATGTATTTGATATCCTAGAAATTAAAGTGTAAATCATCCTTATTATAGGCAATTTGAGAACATTTGAGAGCATAGTGAGAATTTGCATAGCATTTTTTAGTATTTTTTAGAAGCAATTGTTGATTTGAGAGCATGAATCATGAGCATTTGAGTTGAAAACACACACATCTTTGAGCATTTGAGCTAGATTAAGCATTTCATATCAACTTTTCTCATTCTGGGATTGTCCTTGAGAGAGATTAAGGCTGAGAGCTCTCTTAACAAAGCTTAGATAGGGAACCATGAGATGTCATGGATTTAATTGCAATTCTTAGATTAAAATTGCATTTTCTTTCTATAGAATTGTTGTTATTGATCCTAATTTCATGAAGGTGTTGTTGGTTGTATTCCTAGTTTTGGTCTGTTTGCCAAAGTTTTGTGATCCTCATACTTTTTTCTTTCCTAAAGTCGGAAGTCTCTCAGTTTCTTGTAATTTCCCAATTGAAATTTTTAGGATCTTCAGGTCAAAATCTCTGTGAAAATGCAAAACCTCAAAACCCTAGGTCTTGTTTTATAGGCCAAAATGAGAAAAACCCTAAGATGTTTATCATACTTCTATTTTGGTGTTACCTTTTTGAAAATCACTTAAGTCAGGTGTTTTAAGCCATGGTTGCCTAGTCGCGTGATCCTGATTGCATATTCCTTTTTATCTCCAAACTTGGAAATTGGCTTATGTCGAGATGTCTCTCAAAGAATTAGAATATTCCTTTTGTTTTATGAGACTTGGTAGAGCCCTTCATGTCACATAGTCTCCAAGTAAGAAATATGTCAGCAATTAGTAAATGGGCCCACAGATGAGTCACGGTGTCGCGTAAGAAGGCTAGCAGTTAGTGATTTGTTGCGAGACTTGGCGATTGCTTCAGTCGCATGGTCTCTGAATTGGCTTGCAGTTAAAAGCTCATGTTGCATAGTCTCCAAGAGGGATGAAGGTTAAGGGAAAGATGTTGAGACTTCGCGACTAACTACATATAGTTTGAGATATGACACAGTCGGGTTGTCGCGGGATAGGGATGCTGAGTCAGTTATCCACTTAGCGATTCAGAGAAAAGTGATAGAAGGAGACACGTGTCCAAAGATGAGAGGATCAAGAAGCATGTCGCATAGTCTCCCAAAGGAAAAGGATCATCTGGCGATTAAGAGACTAAGGTTATAAAGTGCTTTGTTGTCGCGTAGTCTGTGATCAAAAAGGCTTAAAGAAAAAAGTGTTAGCGACTTGGATATAGCTGTTTTTCACATAGTCTCTGAAAGATTTATCATCGTACATTTATAATCAGCGATTATGCAACCAAGGGTATTCGTACGGTCTCATAAGGAAAAGAAACATTAAGTGACTTAGAGATAACTGTAAAAATTAAAAGTAACTATCAGTCGTGGAGTCTCCAAGTAAAATGTGAGTTAGATTTTTCATCCAGCGACTTTGATTTCTTCAGTCGCGTGATCGCCAGAAATAAACTATGATTAACCAAGACAAAGAAAGTAACATGGTCGCTTGGTCTCCAGAAGAATTGAGGGTTATGAAGTTGGGTCAATGACAAGGAGATAATACACAGTCATGTAGTCTCTCAATATGAATTTTCAAAAAAGGCGACAGTTGCTGACATGACAACATGAATCATTTGGCATCCAATGAAAATCCAGAATATTGATTGATGAATAAAACAGGTAGCTAAGATGTATGACAGAGAGCCAATCACATAGAGACATGTCATCATCTTTGAATTTTATAAGGTTTTTCTAAAGATACATATATATGAATTTGATTTCCTGTCACACTCATGAACTATGGCTAGGTTTTCAATCAATTCCACAGCATGTTGAATTGAATACAGAATTGATGATTTTTCAAATGATGAGCCGTGTACTTTAAATAATTACCATAAAGAGTTGATTGAAGGTTCATTTTCTAGCTTATCTTGCTTTCAAAATTATAGAGCGAAGGAGTGCTAGGTTTTCTGATTTGAGAGAAGAAATTAGATAAGTTGCAGAGTACTCAATTAATTAAAAGGCTTTGAATTTCTGAGAACAGTGCATAGAGAAGTAAAGTGAGTCTTGAGAGGAGATTTGCTTCAATATCAGTAAGGAAAAAGGGATTGAAACAAAGTGAACATGAGTAGAGCATTTAGTGTGGCTTCTACCAGTGGGAGAAGCGAAGAGATAGATGAAGATGCTAAGGGGAAGCAGAATTACTCTGATGAATTCCTCAGATTGTTACCAGGTTCAACTACGAACTAGAGGGCAAATGCTAATGTGCTTACTGATGACTACTAAAAAATCAAGGATGTTGATACTCCGGAACAATAGGTTTTTCCCTCTTTAACTACTTTTATTAAAACTCTGATAAAGCCATTCAAATTTAAAACCCTTGGACCTGTGGTTTAGCTAGGTTAATTGTACCTGACATCTACATAGATGTAGATTTGTTCTTAGGCCTTGCCAGTCATTATGATGTCTTGTCTAAAACAATTAAGAGGAATGATGGCACTGCCTTGCTCATCTTGAATAGAAATTCATTTATGCAAGCTTTTGGCTTGTATAGTACCATGTCCACCAAAATTAACATTACTAGGAAAGAAGAGAGGTATAACTTAAAGCCTGGTATTGCTAGGGGATAGTTACAGAAACACATGCTCAAGGAGGTAAGAAACCATCTTACTCCTATACCTGGGACAACCCCTTATTGCTTCAAGGACCTGCATTTCTACATTAAGTACATTGCCTATTCCCTGTGTAGAGTGCTAGGAATAGATGGGGAAGCAGACAATATTAATGCCAAAATATTGATGATGGTGCTGGATCTATAAGAGGTGCATTCTAGCACCAGCTATGACTATATACAATATATGATTGATAAGATGCATGAAGGAATAGTAGAAACTTAGAAGAAGATGAAGGATCCTAAGGAGAAAGAACCCAGGTTCTTCCACTACTCCATCCTCATGCATCTCCTATTACATTTTAATTTTGTGATCATGGATGTAAACAACTTGAGCCCTCAGAGGATTTTTCAAGATGGACCTAATCTCATTCAGTTTTGGGTAAATATTTGGAACTATACATCCAAGGACTGTGACTAATGTCCATTCCAAAATTGGATTGTATATCCAATAATAGAGAGCATGGGCATCAGCAGGACAAGGCTCCCAATTAAGATTATGCAACTACTAAGGCCTAATGAATATTTAGATAAATGAGAGGGAGATCATAATTGGGGAGATTTCTTCCTTGAAGAGAACTTTACCATAATAAGGGTATATGGATGTATACATCCACCCCATATCTTGCCTTACCATGTGCCATCAAGAGTTGCTGCCATGGAATTTATATGGCAGTTGTTATTAACAAATAATGAACACTTTGCACCACACAGGAAGGGGACCTTAACCCCTAGACAGTTCAAAATATTCAATTTTACTATTGGCAAAGGTGCCATTGATTCAGTCAACCAGTGGCTGGAAAGTTGCAGAATGGAGGCAGCCTCGTACAGATATATTGATCCTGAGGGTTTTATGGCAGGAGTCAGAAGGCTGTATACACCTACAATCCCTAATACAAATGTCCATTGTGAATGTATTGAAGAGGATGCAACAAGAAACCTTCTTGATGAGGATGAAATCAAGACAGTGAGAACAAGGATTCAGGAATTGCTGAACCTTGAGAGGCAAATCAAAAGAAATGGATTGGCTTTTGGAGGATTCTATCCTGATTTGTCATATTTTGACAGAATCAAAGCCATGATTGACAATTTTTATGTGCTTTGTGAACAACTTGAAAATGTTTTGGACAAGAAAGGAGCCCAAGAGCCAGATCATTCAGAGTCTGAATATGAAAGTGGTAGTGATAGTGACTATGCCCATCCATCTAGATGTGATTATCCTCAGCAGAATGTTGCAGAGATACCACAGTTGTAGGGAGCTGAGGGCCATATTATTGACCTAACAGAGGCTACACAGCCTGATGATGTAGAGGAGCCTTCAGCCAAAAGGAAAAAGGTAGATATATGCCAGCCTTCAGCTGAGAGGCAGGAAAAGAAAAAGGATAGAGAAAGTGCCCTAGTTCCTGGGAATAGGTTATATGACCATAACCTAAGAAAATTGATTAGGCAGGGCAAGAGGTAGCAACCTGATATAGAGGAAAATGTTGAATTACCTCTTCAGTCTTGTATTGATGAAAGGTTGATACATCAACAGTAGTTTTTAAGTGATGATAACTTCATCAAAACTGAGGAATTTAAAGACTTCTTAAGATGGTACAAAAAAGAGAAAATTAGAGCTCAATTAAAGGTTGATGGGGAAGAAATAGTGACCAATGAGGCCCTTTTGACATTACAATCATATGACCCAAACAATGAGGAAATCTCACCTGATGAGGCCAGAAAAATGGTATTGAACAGTGGCATATTGCTTGTTGAGGGTTGGGACTTGGCTTCAGCTTTAATAATTGATCAAATAAGAAAGAAGCCAGATTTGAAGATGGCAAGTGAGGTACAAATGGGAGATATGATTAAGGGTTTTGGGTATAGCCCAAAATCTCAAGCCTTTTCCATGTGGAGCCTTTGCCCAAAGGACCAGAAGCCTCAATTGGTGAACATTCAAGAGAACATGGTAGGTAATCAAATGGTCTGGTCTGTATAGAATATAGAGGATTTGGAAATATCCCAGATTATGACACATTGGGAAAACATGAATGAGGACAAGACTAAATAGTTGTCTGATAAGTGTAGCATATTGATAGAGGAGACCAGTGCATTGGCCAAAGACCGAGAGTTGTGCCACATCAAAATACATCAACAAGATCAGGTGATTGCAAGGCTAATGAAGGAATTAGAAGAAAAACCTGAGGTAGTGTATGAACCTTCACAACAACCTTTGCAAATTGAAGAAAAAGAAAAGTCAGAAGAGGTGGTTGAGAAAGAGGATATAGGAGAAAAGAAGAATGTAATTTCCTTGAATGCATTTAGAGGCATTCTGCAACAGAGGATTGATATATTGAAGGATAAGACTAATGTTATCCTTAATGCTTATAATAATTTGCCAACTTTGCATGTTGAGGTAATGGGGTATCTTTCTATATTGAACCCCTATTTTACCAAATGGTCTTCTAGGGTGCAGTTGTTTGAGAAACTTGCTTCTTTGCAAAACCTAAGATCAAATTTTCCTAAGGTAGTAACAAAGGTGGAAGATGATATCAAAAAGATTAACATTGCTCTCTCATTCTTCAAAGGCAAAGTGAATCAAATAGAGCTTAAGTTGAGCTTCTTTTCTATAGATTTTAACAGATTTGTTCCTTCCCTAAGAGGAGAAGATGATCAGATAAAGGCCTTAGATGCCTGGAGGAATGAGTTTGACAGCAAGATGCCTAATAATGAGGCATTTATTTTGGGATCAGATTTGGATATTGAGGGA
>MU225682.1:3927523-3955850 GCA_018584345.1 Thuja plicata | reverse complement strand
TTGTGCCACATCAAAATACATCAACAGGATCAGGTGATTGCAAGGCTAATGAAGGAATTAGAAGAAAAACCTGAGGTAGTGTATGTACCTTCACAACAACCTTTGCAAATTGAAGAAAAAGAAAAGTCAAAAGAGGTGGTTGAGAAATAGGATATAGGAGAAAAGAAGAATGAAATTTCCTTGAATGCATTTAGAGGCATTCTGCAACACAGGATTGATATATTGAAGGATAAGACTGATGTTATCCTTAATGCTTTTAATAAGTTGCCAACTTTGCATGTTGAGGTAATGGGGTATCTTTCTATATTGAACCCCTATTTTACCAAATGGTCTTCCATGGTGCAGTTGTTTGAAAAACTTGCTTCTTTGCAAACCCTGAGATCAGATTTGCCTGAGGTAGTAACAGAGGTGGAAGATGAGATCAAAAAGATTAATATTGCTCTCTCATTCTTCAAAGGCAAATTGAATCAAATAGAGGTTAATTTGAGCTTCTTTTCTACAGATTTTAACATATTTGTTCCTTCCCTAAGAGGAGAATATGATCAGATAAAGGCCTTAGATGCCTGGAGGAATGAGTTTGACAGCAAGATGCCTAATAATGAGGCATTTATTTTGGGATCAGATTTGGATATTGAGGGATTTAATAAAATACTAGATGAGGCCTTCGAGGCTGAAACTAACATTAATAAGTTTCTAATGGATGTTAAGAGCATCACTGATGTCAAATGGCAGAGATGAAAGGCACAAGTACAGAGCACTCAGGACTTCAAGTGGCCAAAAAATGATGAAGTGACAGCATGGGAGCTGAGGACTAGGCCAAAGAAGAAGAAACTTGTGATTAAAGAGGAAATTCTAGATGAAGAGTAGAAGGGAACACCTGGCGCCTGATCAATGAGCATAGGGAGGCTAGCTATAAATAGAGATGAGTGTAGGTTAGCCTGTAATGGCAGTCAGTCAGTCTTAATGTAACTACCAGAAGCTATCCTGAACACTATCAGAGAAAGGTGCTAGATTCCAAGAGAGACAAAGAATATCATATCTATAAACCCTGTTCTTGTCCTCCCACCGCTTCTAAATTCTTTTATTTTGTCTTTTTCTGTACTTTTAGGGTTAGGTTCCTTAAACCATCTGAAGCTTGTTGCATCCTAAAATAAAGGATTCCAAGATGGTTAAGGACCTATATATAGGATCAAATTTGTAATTGGAGTGGGAGATGAAATATATAGAAAATCAACTTTTCTAGACTTCTGTCTGTGTCTTTCAAGCTTTCAAGATTTTTATGTACTAAAGCAGGATCGTATCAATAAAATACAGTGCAGTTTTACTCTATCTTTATTTTTGTCTCTTTAATGGTTGTGTATGCTCTTTTATGTTTGAATTTTTAAGGCAATTTCAAGCATTTTAGCTATAAGGTAGTTATCTAATCACTTGCAAGTTTCTTTCAAGGAAAGAACTAAGTTTTGTAAGTGGTTTCAAGGAGCATAACAATAATTAAGGATCTGATACAATATCATAGAGATGACAAGATAATTTGTATGGCATTTTATCTAAATTGTATGTAAGTTGTAAGGCACCTTACAGTATTTTGTTTTTATGCATTTCTGTGAACTTTAAGTTATTGACTCTATAGCCCAAAGGACGGGCACTGGTCTAGGAAGTGATTTGATTGTCAATCATTATCCAAACATTCAAATACTATTCAAACCAATCACTTTAAAATATTTTTTGTGGAATCAATCGTATTCCTAAGGGTTATAGTTGAAGTTTGCTGATTTCTTAAAGAGACAATCAAATAGGTTATTCCTCCTAGACTCATAAGAGTTATAAAAGAAAAGAAGAATGTATTTCTTAGTTGTGTTTCTATCTGCTATCATTAAGATATTGATTTGGATTGTCAAGCTTATCCTCAGAATAATCATAGTTATCTGTGTTTTTATATACATGTCCATCTAAAATAGAGCATTCAACACATAAGGTTTAATCCACTCTAAAGATACTGTTAAGATAGTAATCAGTCATAGGTAAAACCTGCCTGAGTCAGTGGATCTCAAAAAAGGAGGTGGTAATAGATATCCCCAGTGTTATCAAGAACCTCATCAATTAGTGTTTTTCCCTTGCTTGAGTCACAGTGTCAAAAGGCATTTAGGGGTCATAGAGTTATTCAAGATTACAAGAGGCCTAGCAAGAAAAAACACTAACAGGTGTAATTTATCACACACAAATGATGCCCACCATGGGGCTTTAGGCCTCATTTCTATCATTTTTATCTTAGAATTTTGTGTGTTTTGCATCATTTTCTTGTCATTTTGTAGAAAATAGGAGAAGTGCCACCTATGAGCAATTCAAAGCCACCTATGAATAGTCAAGAGCCACGTATATAATTTTTCTATTATGTCTTTTATTCTTAGGTCGCTTGTGATTTAAAGTGTGTCACCTGGATCTGTAAAGCACTGCCTGTCAGCAACTAAAGACCGTCTGTGATCTTCCAAGAGTTGCGTACTATCAACATTTAACTACACTTTGCACATTTTGAGCTGCCTATGATTTTTTTTGTCCGCCTGTGGAATTTCCAGAGTTGCTTCATAAGATTTAATAGCTGCTTTCAAAGTTTTAATTTACACTTGTTAACAATTAAAAGCCGCATAATAACTGTTAAATGTCGCGTAGAGATTTTTGCTTTGAATCAAGTTTTTAATGATTTGCTCACTATTTTAATTCTTTGTGTTTTTCATTGCTGCAAAAATCATCTGAAAGTGCAGAAACCAGAGAAAAGAGTTACAAGGCCTAGCAAAAAGGTAAGAGCACAAACTAAACATTCTAAATAAATTCATGCTTCCAATATTTTAGAAATTTTAAAAGAAGAGGAGAATTTGTATGACCATTACATTAAAGTTTTCTTTGCATACAAAAGGAAATTCCCTACTCTTTGAGTAATTTTCATTTCTAGTTCTTTAAAGCTTGATAGGGCAAAATTTTGATCAAAAGAACTTAGGAGTGAATTGTCAATTTGATTTGCAAGTTTTTATTCACTTTGTCTCTATTGTGTTGACTAACATGTTGGAGGAGCCAGAGTGGGAACGATTGCCACTAGGTGAGATTAAAAAAAAAGCAAATATATCAAAAATGTACCTAGCCTTTGCTAGCTTCAAAAAAAAAGTATTACTCTAATTAAGCTTGCACTTGCTTAAATTTTGGCTTTCATTTAAATCTAGTCTAATTATAAAAAACTCTATTTTATCCAAATTGAACAAGCATTAGGCATATGCTCTTCACTTTTCGAAGTGAATCAAAAAGTCAAACTAAAAATTCAATTTGGTAGAAAGAAAGGGATAAGGAATTAACCAAACACTTCGATTTTAAGAACCCCCTTGTCAAGGGGTTGAAAAAGAACAAGCATGCTTGATGTGTTTTGAATAAGGAACAACAAAAGGGATATGTTCTTCACTCTTTGAGTGAATCAAATTCCCAAACTTGTTGAACCGAATTCAATTTCTTGTTTTCTATACATGCTAGATAAATTAGAGCTACCTCCCGAGAATTCCTTTATGAAGGCAGTGAGAGGGAATGACCCAAAGTGGGAGACAATCACTTTTGTCATGATATCATCCAACCCACAATATAAAAAAATGCACTTTACCTTAATCAGAAAGTGACTAAATCTTGTGCAAGTCATCCTCAATTCCTCGAGTAGTCCTTTGGGATTGTACAAAATTATACTTTTGTGCATGAGGGAATCCCGCAAGGGGGTAAAGGAACTTGGCAAGATTTAGAATAGAGGTGAATTTAAATCTTGTTAAATAGCAAGCCTACCTTTTCAGAGCCATTTTTAAAAGCCAAAATTGTTTGACTCTAGGTAGATTGTTTGGAAGATTTTATTGTGTATACCCATAAAAACATCCGACAACATACACTTTTAGTGTTTTTTTAGGGATATGGTGCAAACTTGATGTATGTGCTGAGTTTGTATTTGATTTTCATGCAAGAATCCTCTGTAACAAGTCTGATCAGAATTATTAAACTTTTAAAAATTTAAAAACTTGAAAATTTTAACCCTGATCAGCAAAGCACTGCGTATAAACAATTTAGGGCCACTTACAAACAATTCTGGGCTACTTGCAACTTCAAAACATTGTTTACAAACTTTCAACAATCGCGTAATCCACTGGAAAGTGCTGCTTGTCAACAGTTTAAAATTGCCTATCAACAGGAAAACGCTGCCTGCAAACTGCAGAGTGCCACGTACAGCAATTCTAGTAACCCCATGCAAACCTTTAAAAGTCACCTACACACAGGAAAGAGCCACCCAGAAATGAAGAAGGGCAAATAGTGGATATATATCGAGGGTTTGAAAATAAGAAAATTACATTTTTGGATACCCTTTTGGACGTTTTACCTCTGTCTATACTTAGTGCGATTAGAATCCGCCATTATAGGACATTTTACAAACCATCCATGGATTGATCACTTAAGTGAGATAAAAGGCTAAGATCTTCATTTGATTTATGTTCATGGTAGATTTTACGCGATCTTGTTACATTAAGGCTACCCTACAACCAGACGGATCTTATCTAAGGCAAAAGTGTCCTTTTTGGGGTGATCCTTTTAGTTATTTAAGACCTTTACAAGAACCCATCAAGGAAACAGAACCAACAATGTCCTTTCCCTTTGGAAACATGGATCCCAAACAAATCAATCATGTTAATAAGGACACTAACAATAATGGAGGGGGAAATGTTGATCCTAACAACCAAGGATCCAATAACAATACCAATGGAGGAGGAAATGGTGACCCTAACAATCAAGGGTTAAACAATACCAATCTTGGAGGAGGAAATGGGGACCCTAACAACCAAGGTGTTGATGGGTTTTGCTTACCAGGTCTGCCAACAGTCCTAAGTTGTCACCAGGTACCAGGGGTACCGGCCAACTCCGCCTGCAAAGGCTATCCAGGGAAATTGGATTCCTTGGGCCCCCAATGACCTGGGTGTTGGGTCATGACGGTGCGGGGCTCGATTGGGAGAAGTGACTATTTTTGGGGGGGATAGTTGGTTTCTTCAACTCATTCTCTTTAGAGATTTAGTAAGGTGAGGTTTCTCCAAGCATTCTACACTTATCAAATAAAATGAAAAAGATCCCGCAGGGTTAGAAGTATTTCATCTATCTATAGTGATGTTTAAATATTCAAAACATCGATAATTCTTTGATATACTACACTAAATACCGAAGAAATACACAACCATCAGTTAGTATTTTATCAGTAGCAAGAGAAAGGAGGTCGTTAAGCTACTTGAAATATCAGAGCAGAAGACATAAAGAATATGAAACATAAAATACCATCAACTCAGAAGTTTGAATGCCAACAACATCATTGCAAAGAATTCTCCCTTCGTCATTAATATTTCTTCTAGTAAGCACTGGTGCGTGATACAATGGTGGCTCTAGGGGATCGTTTAACTATTGGAAAGTGAAACAATGGAGCATTAAGCTCTACAACTAAAATGAAAACATTGTTTTTCTATTTCTATGGATAGTAAAATCATCAATTTCGCTGACCCTTGGAAATGAGCCATACTTACTATTTATACACATCTTCATCTAACCCTAACCCTAACCCTATTTTACATCATGTTACAATAAAATACAATATTTGGGGGCCAGTACTACCTGTGCCACCCTACAAAAGACCTTGAGACAGAATAGGTCTGACATGTCAGAAGAATGAGACAAGAATATACAGTGGAAGAATCAACCTCGAGAAGAGAGCTAGGAAAGAGAAAGAGGAAATTAGATCCCTGAGGATCGAGGCTACATGCCTCATAAATGGGAAATGCGGTGCCCTATCTCCAATGTGCCAGGTGTACCTCTGAAGCCGTTCCTCGAGAAGACCATCTGTCAGAAAACCAATTGTTGATCTGATGTTCCTTGATGTAGCCAACTACCTTTTGACAGCCTTTATTAACTACTTCTGAAAGTGACCGGTCAGCCTCAGGGACTGGGACACAGATCACTTGAAAGAATACAAAATTTGGGATCTGGGACTCTGGGATCTGGGAACTTACGTTCTGAAAGAATAAAGAATACAAAATGTTTAGGTTTTCTCCGGCCTCCAGAGAAACTTTATTGTTTTTTATTATCATTGAATGTTTGGAGAAGGCGGGAGATCCCATCCTCATCAATTTATTTAAGGTAGGACCGCCGGTACTTAGCCGCCTCAATTTGTTCTCCAAGCTCTGGAATATTATCTTTGAACTCATCATCCATTTTTGCTGCATCATGACCACTAAGGATCATGCAAGTTAGCCCTATCATTTGGGCCCCGTCCAGCCCCTCTGGAGATTGATATTTGGATTCCATTAATTCATCAAATTTTCCCAGGACATATTCCTTTGGAGTGCACGTATCAGTGCTGAATGGGTTAGCCCCAGAGACCTTTGTCACAAATGCCTTGTACATATTTGAAAAATATTGCACTATGTTGACTTTCTTGTATAGAGCCCTTACCAGTTGCTTGAGTACCTCCAATGTGAGGTCAATTCTGGAGTGTTGGGTCTTCACGAAGTCAAATGATTCTTCTCCCAGAATCCTAGATTCGGAGACCATCTCTTCCCTGAGTTTGAGGAGCTCTTCCAGCTCTACCTTCCAAGCCTCGTAGTTTTCCATGTCACCCTCCCATATATTAAGAATAGTTTCTACCTGATGTAGAACATGTCATGCTGCATACAAATCTGGGAGGGTGGACACTAGGAAATGCTGGGTGTTTCCTATTTGTAGAGTGACCCACTCATTGACCGCTTGGGCCTTCTTCTTCATTGCTCATAAGGAGTCAATGTCACTCTATCATAATGGTGCATCATGCATGGAGGCCTCTAGAGGAATGGCACTAATAGGCCGGGCCAACTTAGTAATAAACCCCATGAGGTTCGCTATTTTTTCCTTTTCTGCCTTGAGCCTTTGGGCCTCCTTTTCATATCTGGCCTCCACCGCCTTGGCCGCTTCTTTTAACAGGTTTACTTCACCCTATTTACCTCTCTTTCCCAGTGATATCTCTGTGATATCATAATCTCTAGCCTCTACTATCCTTGCATCGGTGTCTGGGGGAGGTGTTGCAACAATGACAACTATTTCTCCTCCCGACCCGGTTCTAATAGTATGAACCGTCTGGGCTTTCTTGGCCTTTGGTGGCTCCTCGACTTGGGCCATCATCTCAGCTAAAGAGAGGTGAGCTCTTGGGGTGGATGGGGATTTTCTCTTCTTTCTTTCCACTAACCACTGAGGTGGAAAGGGTGGCTTGTTCACCAAAGTTTGTTCTTTTAGTTCTTCCTCGGTGCCCTGTTGCTTTTCCTTCTCAGTGGTGTGGGTCTCACTCGCCTCCTTTTCTTTATCTGGGGTCTCATTAGGGACATTTCCCCTAGTGGTGTCTATCTCTTCAGCCTTGTCCCCTACATCTCTAGCTTTGTCTGGACCTTCATCAGTTGCCCGGGGGGTGCCATCCTCTTGTTGTTGTTCTTCAGCCTCAGTCGTCGGGATCTCTTCCCCTTTAAATACATCCTTTGGAGAGAGGGGAGGTACCAGGCCAAGATTCAATGTTTGCACCATGGTTATTACCTACCAAAAGGTTTCTCTAAGGGGTGGCACTTGGAATGTGGTGGCTAAGGTTATGGTTGCTCCCAAAGGTCCGGTTCCCCCAGCAGATGCCGCTTGTTCATTCTTCCTTTGTTGGTCCACCCCCGCATCTTGCATCTCCAATATTTCAGAGGCGGCTTCCTGCTCTATTTCCTTTTCTTCCTCCATTGGTTCTTCTTATTCCTGTGTCATTCTTGGTTCCTCAGGCCCTTCTTGTGCTGGGACCTCAACCTCCTACTCGATATCCCCCTGTAAGTTACCAAATTCATCAGTTGCAAAGACATCATCAAACTCATCTTGTGGGGGAGGGTTGTCTGAGACATCGGCAGGCTCTACTTCTTTCTCTAGCTCCAGGGAGTCAGAAGAAAGGATTTCAACTTGTGGAGCCTGGGGCATCCCCATCTTTGGCTCTTTCTTAGGCTTAAGTTCAAGCCTCCTTCTTCTCTGGGTAATCAAGGGTGGGCCCGCATCCCTTACTGCTGCTTGATCCACTGAAATCACCCTTGTTTCCATAACCATTAAGGCTGCTAGTGAAGGGGAGGATGGAGGATGAACAGGTCCAGCCATGAGCACTGGGGTAGCCAGCCTTGTGATTAGGTTCTCCCTCATTTGCTGGGAGGCTGCTGTCAATTGCCTTATTTATTATTTAATAGGGACTTCTTACATAGGAGGAGTTGTATCTATCCCTTTTCCTTTATCCATTCCCTGTGAAGAAGTCCCGGCCCTTGGGGTTTCTTTTGGTACTGGCTGGGTTGCTCTGCGGACACTCCCAGGGCACACCTTCTTAAAGTAAGCATGGCTGTGCTCGACCACCTCATGGATGAAGTCCTTAATGGTTGACCCCTCCTGGGCATCCCAATTTACTAGTGGGAGAGCCAATGTATCAATCCCCTTTGCTTTGTACTGGGGATCTATCGTGGATCCAGTGTCTAAGAAGTCCTCTGGGAATCTCTGGAGCTTCAATCTTTCCATCATGCCTGCGGTCATCTTGACATAGTGTCAGCTCTGGACCTCCATGTCATCCTGGTAGTCTTCCCAAAATTCCTCCATATGGTATTGATGGGGCTCTGAAGCCCGGGGAAGTGTCGCTGTAATCTTTCCATGCAAATCAAAATGCTTCTGCGCCAAGTAGAACTCTGCCAAGTTATAGCTTTTAGCTCATTGTCTGCTTCTTTGGCGGCAGCCAGACTGCATGAATAATTCCCACAAGTGATTGGGAATGGAATGTTAGTTACCTTCTTTAGGGTAAAGAAGGAATACAACTCCATTACCTGCCTGCAGAATTCCAGGAGGACTATCTTGTCCCTGCAGTGTTTGGGTAACAAGTATGGTTTCCCAGAGAAGCCGGTCACCCTTATATATGTATGCTGTTGGTATTGAATATAGTAATGTCTCTAAATCTGGACCAAATTCATCACCTCTATGATCAAGAAGTATCCTGCATCCTAGGTGGGTGTGATCAGATGATAGTAAACGAATGCATCTTTAACTCTACAAAAATTGGGGAAACTGGCCTCCCATTGAATCTGTGGGAAGTAGTCCCAAGGGGCCTTTTGATCTGAGCCAAGCCCGAGTATGCCATCTATGAGTAGCCCATGGGCATGGGGCCTCTACAATGCCAGGGCCCAAAAAACATAAGAAGTCATGTAAAATTTCTTCTTCTTGGCCAGTTGGCGGAATTGGGAGTCGACATGATTAGAAATTATAGTCGCCCAGTCAAAAAACTCCCTGACCATGCTTATGCCAAGAAATAAGTAGTACATCCACCCAGAGAATTCTTGGGCATGTTGTTTCCTAAAGACCTAGCATAGTGCTATTATCCCCATCTGGATGCTCTCTTTGAATTTGAACCTGGGGATCTCTAGCTTTATTCTTTTAGGGTCCCTCTTCGGGACTTTGAGCCAATTGTTGTTCATATAGATGCAGGCCGCCTCCTCCAATTGCTTGAATTGGGCTAAGGCATCAGACTGAGTGACCATGGTTGGCTTGGAAAATTTTGGGATTCCCAAGCTCCTCTGGAAGGTATCAGGTTCAAGAGACACTAGAGGAGTGGGGTGCCCTGTTGGCTCTAGTGATGCGAGCATGACAGCCTGAACAGATGGGTTGTAAAGAGCTGAGAGCGTGAGAATGAGCTCTGGTGACTGCATCGAGTATGGGAAGCAAGCTGCCTTTAGGATCCTAGAGTTCCCAATTTTTATGGCCAAAGGATCTCCAGCCTGTCATTGAATATACATGACTTTGACCAAGGCCTGCATTTTTGGCCATGTTCTGACGCTAGTGTCGATAAAGAGCTAGACTTTAGACTCAATCTTTGAGCCCGCGATGACTCCATCCTTAACATATTTTAGGCTCAAAGGCATCTTTTCCAGATCCTTCTCCATTTTGGATTTTACTGATGCCCTAGTACTTGTTGTAGATTGAAGTTCCAGGCTTCCAGGTGGTGAGGATGCAGATGCTCTAGACATGTTTGACAGTATATTCCAGAAACCTGTAAGGCAAAGCGACCGTCAAAATGTATTAATAAACAAATACTCCAGGGTCCAGATATCTTACCACCGTGATGTCTGCTTTCCCTGAAAATTTAGTTTCATTCAAAAACTTCTAGAAAGCACTCATACATATGAACTTAGGAATTTGATTAAGCATCCAGGTCTAGGAATTTTATCACATTTGTTAAAGACATGGGATGGATGATGGCAGGAGACCTAGAGCCCGGAGAAGTAACCATTGGTAAAGATGTGCAAAAAGGAAAACTGTTAGACCCACATGGGCGCCACATGGGTAAGTAATAAATAGGAGTTATGGTGATGACGGCAGAGCCAACTGTCTGAATGCGTGAAAAGTGAAGTCCACTTGGATAGATTTAAATGTGTGCATGGGACATAAATGAGGGCTAGGCTAGTTTTACGGAGGAGAGAGAAAATTTCCTATTTGAAACCGGTCAAGAGCCGAGTTTCAAACAGGTGGTATTCTGTTGGGAACGAGCTTATGGATGGAAAACTAGTGACATGAGCAACACGGTGAGCTTGCTAAGCTACCTGGAAGGATACATAGAAAATATACACCAGAGCCAAGGGCTATATACATGCAAACTGGAGGGATATAAAACAAATATACATTAAATTTACATATATACACCACACTTATACATATATACATCGTAGAATGAATATCTATAAGAAACCAGGCAAAACACAAAATATCTACAACTTTCTACACTATTTACAGACTAAACTACACCTGCACAGAGGGTGGACAACCCTCTGGCAGAGCTAACCCACCAACAGGCGGCAAACCAGAAAGAAATGAAAGATGAACAAAAACAAAAGGTGAAGACAATGAAAACAAAAGGAAAACAACACCAGACAGAAGGAAAACTGAAGGGAGAAGCACCAACCTAAGAATACAGAAAGAAGAGGAAAGGAAACCTCCACAAAAGTTCTGCAACAGCTACACTTGCCAAGGGATCACAATCAACTAGCACAAACCACTCACAATCACTCAGAAATGCTGGAAATATTTAGCACTGGATTATCATTAATTTGCTGCAAATCACTCTGAAATCGCTCTAATTGCTTAAGTGTTTAAATCATGATAAATGTGAAAATGACAGGTAACTTCTATTTATACCCGCAGTAAAAATCAAGCCACCTTTCCATTTGCAAACTCTAGACAGACAGACCTCCATACTCCGGGCCTGGGGACTCCCTGTGATGATATCACCTTAATTAAAGAGAACATCGTGGTGAAGAATCCCAGAGCCTAGAATCTGGTTCCTGACAAAGGACAACAAACTCTAGGACCGGTGTCCTGGAGGCACAAGAAACCAACAAAATAAAACACAACCACGGGGAAGAAAACCCCAGAGAAAGAAAACAAAAAGGAAGACAGAGAAAAGACAAGGCAAGAACAAAGAGCAAAAACAAAAAAGGGGGACCCAACATTCTGCACACAAAATGTAGGGATGGGGATGCAGGGCATAACAAATGGTGACTATCTAGGACAAATGCCTTAGCGCATTTGAGAACTTACAGAATCTCTGGTTAGCAAAACTAGAATAAGCCACCACTCGAAGTATCTGATAGGCAAAGAACAACATACCTGAGAGAATCCAGCCACATGGGATCCATTCCATAGTCTTTTCATCAGTGGTGGAGTGTGTGTTTTCGAAGGAAATCAATCTGATGACCTCTGGGAGGAGTAGAGAAGAAGCACTAGTTACATTGAACCACAATCGTCAGATTTATCCCTTTCTCCCGGAGACCGGAGCTTCGTCCCACTTCCCTTTTTCTTGTTATTTTGTACATTTTTGGGTGGGAGGGTGGTACTTCTTTAACCATTAAGCTTAAGCTTAGCTAATTTTAACGGTGGTACTTCTTTCACCCTTCCACCTATTTCATGTTGAGTAGGGGATAAAACTCTGGACCCAGAAAGAATTCTTTAAAATTTCAAACTTGGGTCAATCAACTAGTACAACCGATCTATCCTCGGTGTGTCTGATTACTTGTTCCTTATATTTTTTTGTTTCACTAATTTTCAGACCTCCAGAGATAAACCTAATGGAGATTTCTCAGAATGTACCACTAAACCTGTAAAACAACTCCAGAGACCAAACTGATTCCACTATGCTAAAGATAGATTCCTAAGTTCTTTATGCTACAGACATCATATCAGAGACTAGAGTTTATGCGAAGCATTCCAATCCTTACAAGAGAGAACAAAACGTCGGGACCCAAAAAGAAAACCAGAAATGAAAATAAAAACCACCAAAAGAGGACTGCCCTGGAGGGAAGCCAGCAAGATTATTTACAAGGCATAGTACCTCCCAACAAGGCACCGAAAAAGAAATATTTACAAGAAGAGGGATTTACATATAGTACAGTTTTAGACAACTTATCCTATTCAAAGTAGTGTTTAAGAAACTGTCCATTGACGGGCAATGGGACAGGTTCCCCGATCATGGTGTTAAGGTGGTAAGTATTTGCCCCGCAGATTTCTGAGATCAAATATGGTCTGAGCCAGAGCCATTGGAACTTGGTGTGCTTTCCTTTCTTTTGCCGGGCCTTGTCCCACAACAGGACCAAGTCCAAAATCTAAAAATCCTTGTATTGGGCTCTGCGGTTTGTTGGTGCTCAAACTGACAGATTGGATTTCCTATGGATTTCTCTTATCCAATGATGAGAAATACAAGTGGTTTTCCAATGAACGAGGTTTCAACAACCTCCTACAATTCTGATTCCACAGAACCAAGGCTGGTGGGCCTGCACTTTAAAACCTGTCTTCAAAGTCTTCTTAGAAATTTCCTACAACGTATAACTGATAACTTCAACTCCTACTTCTCAATGGATTAATAAGATCACAAAACTGAAAACATATGTGTTAATGAAATGTAATGTATTTTAATATTTGCTTGATATGATTAAGATATGAACTAGATTAGATGAAATAAAAGAATAATTCAAAACTTGAAATAATGAAATCTTATACCAAATTCAACAAAACGAGAGAGACCAGTGCTTTAATTTAATACGAGCGATAGAGTCGATAATCTTCAACCTTACGTTCAACTTCAGAGACAGCTTTGAAACAAAAGCTTATCACCTTAAAGGCATAATGAGATGCACATATAACTAAAAGTTTAAAAAGTACTTCAATTTAATGTTATTTCTTAGATGATGGACTAATTGATCAACACTTTAATCAATAAGGTTTTAACCATGCGAAAAAGAGAAAGAAATAATTGAAAGTACAAAATATAAACTTAAATTAAATTATACACAAATCAAAAACTATCACTTTAAAGAATTTCAAATTTGTTTATCTGAAGGACTTGATTGTAAAGAAATAACGAAATGATTATTGCACAATAAATAAAATACCGACTTATCTTTGGTTGACAAGGAATGGTGAATTGGATCTTTGCAATCTGATTTCATATTCGACTATCTTTCATTCCATCACATCAAAAAATTTGACATATCAATCATCATCTTGTTCTAATTCAATGTTCTTATTCCATTTTTTTGCAGATTTGAGACTAAATATAAATATAAAAATGAAAGGGTGTGTGCAAACATCACACCCTTTCCCTAAAAATAACCCACAACCGATTACATTATCAATTTCATTGATTTGATATACAAATTTCTTCTCTTTATCAACTCCAACTACCAACCATTTGGTTGGATAACTAGAACAACCCTCCAAACTAACTTTTTCTATTTAAAAAAGCTCCCTTGTGGCATTTTAAATATCGCTGTAGATAGATGTCTCTGAGGATATCTCTGAGAATTGAAGGATTCATCAGTCATTTTGCATAAGAAGTAACATTTGATATGTTGTCTGCATTTTATTGGTGCGTGCCCAGATGACCTATAAAATGAATGAAGAAATATTGGAGATGAATCTTTCAGATTGTAGTCTTTCTGGGTTGAAAACACTGGCTTTGGAACATGCTCGCAGTACAATGAGGGAACAAGGCACACCATACCCCAAACAATCCTTGCTAAGCATGTAGATGGTTCGATGACCAAGTGTACCATAGCTCCAAATGCCACAAGCAGCGATACTAGCGCAAACAGCAATAAGAAAATACTGAATGTCAGCTGAAATGCATTTTGTTGGTTATCCCCACCTGCATACTAAACAATAATTGTTGATGCAATTGAAATACAAAAAGAGAATGTGTCGCATATCACAAATAGTTTGAACATAAATGTATCCATGAATACGGCTTTTGGTTTCTCTCCCAATTGTGAAACAAGACCTCCTGGTAAAGTGAACGCTACTGCAAACGACACTGTCACTATCAACGCCGCATTTAAAGATATGTTTTCCACATTTGTGATTAGTTTACGAGTTGATAGTTCCATCTTTCTTATATCCTCCAAAATTTTAGGATTCACCACCGCACCATTAGTGACAAGGAATCTTCCCATACTGTTATAAAGTGTTGCATCCTTTTCAATATTCTCCACTGCTATGTGTAATGCAATTTGTCCTTTGTTGTCACGATGATTAAATGACTCTCTTGACATCAAGGATAACATTATCTTTTTGGATTGGTAGATTTGAACAATACCGCCATTTTGGGAAAGACGTGCTGCAATCAACCATCTATTTATCATCACATAAAGGATTCAATCTGTGGTTTCATATCTGCATTTCCCCCTGCTATTTGGGTCGCCCTTACTAGTCTTTGAATGCATTGGCCACATTTTTTTCAATCGACCACTGCTAACTTGAACTCATAGACCATGTTATTTTCGTGAAGGAGGGTGGCGGCCAATTTGAGAGAGATGTTTAAACACTTTGCAGACTGTTGTGGGTGTCGGCCAACTTATAAATGGAAGCATGTGATGTCTGCTACTTTCATCTTTGTGCCCTCTTTTTTCTTTATGCAGGCAATTTACTCATTTCAACTTTTGAAGAGTATGAAGATATTTGACAAAATGAATGTCGATGCATCTCACTTGTGGTGAAAAATGGGTCCGCCACCTTTTAAGCATAGACATCCAATAATCAAATAATGATAAAACTCTAAGCAACATAAAAAAGGTTATAATTATTATAAAATACCATGTTATAATTAAAAGTCATCAGAAGTCTTTTATCCTTCATCACAAAACAATGAGCAAACTTCAATATGGATAATTATAAATAACATTTTAAACATTGATTCCTTAAATAGATAAAAACCATGAATACAAGATGAAATCAACATAATAATAATAATTAAGCATAGGATATATAAAATCATTGAATCGATAGCGCAATTTAACTATTTTAGTTGATCTTTTCAATTTTACTCTTTTATTTTCTTTAGAAGCCTCGTTTTAATCAATAATCAAATAAAATAATATTGTATAGAATAAATAACATACTATTATAGTTTTATTTTTCCTTGATTTATAATTTATGGCATGAAATTCAAAACTTKAGATAGGCCATTAAATATAACTTATKTTTATGATTAATAACAAAAGAAATTATCAAACATATACTAATATTTTGGAAAGGGAATAAGAAATATAAATATTTGCAAATTATACATAATAATATGATCATTTTCAAAAGTAATATAGTACAAATATAGTATAACCTTGTTTAACAATGGTTTCAATAATAAGTCCATTCAAATTCCCTTTCATGTTTCATAAAACATAACTTATCTTCTAAGAAACATATACCTACTAACCACTTTTCTTTATATTCTTTTTATACCATATTGACAACCCTATTCGTTGTATAATAATTAGGGCATATACATATATATGAAAAGGAAATACCATTTATCGAATCATAACATAGTGTTATCTTCTGAAGCATGATCATAAATGATAATATCATCTTCCTATGGAAAATAATAAACATTTAAATCCATGGAATTTTAAAAAGAACAAGATCAACTTCTTCAACGTGTTATTAGATCGCTAATTAAAACATTTGAAAGCATCATTGAATCAAGGATATAATAATCTTCTAAAATATTTCCTCTTAGGTCATGATTGCAAGTTGACTACTTTTATCATCAACGTAGATTAATAATTCATAATGTGATGGTAAGATATGTAGAATTTCTTTTAATTTCATTAGGGTTTACATGAAAACATCACATAAGGATTTACACTTAATCAAAAACACATTCAAGATTAATTGCAATTACATTATGTCTTTAAGGAAAGAAATTCATAAAATCAAACTCATAGATCCCCTAGTGACAATCTCAAAATATTAAAAATGCAAGACATATGAAAGTGAATGAAAACATGATAATACTTCGATAAGAGAAGGATGATGAAAAATAAGCTATAAAAGACAAGCAGGCATGTGTAGACAGTTACTTCCCTGAATAGAAATGGCTAGAAATTATTTTTTTGACATGGGTTCCACCACGGTTAAACCATTTTTTTACCACTACTTGATGACGCATGAAATGTTCAAGGGCTGCGCCTCGATGTTCTTCCATTCGCACAAGATTTAGGAGCTGAACCTCCACAATGTTGTCCCGGTTGCTAAATTCCTGCATAAACTGTAAAACTGGGATTTGTAATTTAATCGGGAACACAAGGTTCTGGCCATAAAACAGATGGAATGGGGATGTACCCAGGGTGGCCTTAATTCAGATGCAATCCACCTAGAGGGTGAATTTCAAATTTTGATGCCAATCTTGGGGATTTTGTTCTAGCAGGTGTTTGATCACTCCAAGTAGATTTTTATTTGTAGATTCAGCAACACCATTCCCCTGGGGGTAATAGTTGCTAAAAAACTTTACAATTATCTTTCTATTGTAGGTCCACTCGAGTAATTACACCAAATAAAATGCCAGGCCATTGTTACATACCAAAGCAAAGGGCATTGCAAACCTTGTGACGATGTTTTCTTCCAGCAATTTGATAACTACATCTGCTGTTTTATTCTTGCAAGGTATAGCCTCGGACCACCGGGTGCAGTAATCAGTAGCAGTAAGAATGTATTGGTGATTGGAAAACGAGTTAGGGTTGATTTCCATGATGAAGTCAAATGGCCATTGGGAAAAGGGTCTAGCCTCGAAGAATAGTTGCAAAGGAATAGTTGGGTTACGCTCATGATGCACCGCGGTTTGGTAGGTGTGGCATTTCCTAACATGAGTGTAAACATCTTTAAATATACAGGGCCAATAGTATTCGGCCTGAAGGACATGATGGGCAGTGGTGTCAGCCAAGCCATGCCTGGTTCCAAACTACCTGTGAAATTCATCAATCATCTTCACAGCTTGGTCTTTGTCGATGCACTAGAGGTACACTCCCTCGTAGTTCCTATAGTAAAGCACAGAGTTTTTGATCATGAAGTGAGCGATTTTCATCTATAGGGTGTAGCATTTATTGGGAGGTAACCCCTCCAGGCATTTGTTATTCAGCAGAAAATATACCAAATCGGTATACCACGGGTCTCTAGTGATGGACTCCACCGTGTAGGTTTTGACATTCTATGCAGGGAGTCTCTTCTACCATCGCTTGACTCAGTCCCTGGCCCCAGACTATCTTCATGGGCTGTATTTCCAAGTCATATTCTTGGAGGATGGCCATCTATTTCCCCTGTCTTTCACTCAACTTGCTCTGCATTAGCGGAGACTTCATGGCCTGGTCCGGGATGATAGCATGCACCTTGCTCCAGAGAATGTAATGCCAGAATTTCTTCACGACGTGAACGAGAGAAAAGGCCTATTTTTCTAGTGATGAATACCAGACTTCAGCATTCTTGAAGGGGGAGCTCATGAAAGCTATTGGTCATTCTTCCCCTTCAACCTTCTGAGTCAAGACCGCCGCAAAAAAATGTGGTGAAGCAAAGGAGTAAATGTAAAACGGGAGGGAGTAGTCTGGGCTAGCCAGGACGGGTGCTTCCATTATTGTCTACTTGATCTGGGTGAACACCCACTTCACTTCAGGACTCCACTCAATTTTGGTATCCTTTTTCATCATTTCATTGAGTGGTTTAACTATTTTGGCAAATCCAATGATGACCTTCCAGATGAAGTTGATCTTTCTGAAGAAAGATCGCATTTCTTTCTTGCTGCCAGGCATTTGTAAGTTTAGCAATGATTCAACTCTCTCAGGGTCAATGGATATACCCTTCTTGGAGACTATATGCCCAAGAAACTTCCCTTCAGTGACCCCAAATATGCACTTCTTAGGGTTGAGGGATATTCCATACTGGCAACACCTCTTGCATATCTGAGCGAGATGGGCATAATGGTCACGCCTGTCCTAGGAAAAGATGGTCAAATCATCCATGTAGATGATTATGCACCGATTCACAAGGCCCTCGAATGCAATGTCCATGGCCTTTTGAAATGTGGCCTCTACGTTAATCAAACCAAAGGGCATTCTCCTATATGCAAATGTTTCCCACTTGGTGGTAAATGCTATTTTCTCTCTATCTTCATACTTAACTATGACCTGGTTATACCTGGAGTACCCATCCAAGAATGACATCATCTGGGATCCATTCACTATCTATAACAGCTCATCCAACAAAGGGAGAGGGTGATTATCTTTCTTGGAGGCCTTATTCAAGTTCCAAAAATCCATGCAAAGGCAAATTTCACCCCTCTTCTTTCTCACAGGGACTAGATTGGCAACCCATGTGGTGTGCCAGATTAAAAAGATTATCTAGGCTGATAGCAATTTTTCTACCTCTTGACGAATTAGAGGCTCAATCAATGGGTTGACCGGTCATTACTTTTTCTGAAAAGGCTTAGCATCAGGTTTCAGGGGAATAGTATGAGTCATAATGGATGTGTCGTATATTTTTAAATCCTCATACCCCCATGCAATTACATCTATGTATTCTCGGAGAACCACGAGAATCTTCTCCTTCTCCTTAGAGAAGTAGGAGGTGCCAATGTGGATGATCTTTTCTTCACCAGGCTGGCCGATGTTTACCCTTTCAAAATTTCCTCCCTCAGAGGAAGATGATATCTTTTCTCTGGCCTGAGGGTCTGAGTTGAAGATTCATTCAAGCACAACTATCCCCTTTGGGATGGTATTAGTGGGTAGGTCCATGATCCCATCATCTTCGTCACCCTGCCCAGTATCATCATGGTCTCGTTCCTCTACTATCTAGTCTTCAAAGACACCAACATTGGCCATGAAGGCTAGGATATGTTGATCATCTTCAAAAACCTGAAAGTGGGTGACATTATCTAGAATGGATGGGGTGGGGACCATCTCAACTAAAAATCTCCAGAGTCGCGAGCCGGCCATTGGCTCAAGTGTGCTGGCAGAAATGGCAAGGTCATCCGGGACATAATTCTATCATTGGGGAATGAGATCAATACCAAAGGCATCAAAATCCTCATTAAGGCTCCAAGCTTGATTGTGGTATGTGGCCAGTCTCTTGTCATGACATGTATATTGACTCTGAACCTATTTGACAACCAACTCTGAATCACCCAGAGCCCAGAGGTGGGTGACACCTTTCCTTAACATAAATAAAATTCCAAGGACCAAAGCCTCATACTCTGTAACATTGTTTGCGTAGTTGAACTGCAGTCTGTAGGATGTGAGGAAGGATTTCCCTCATGGGTTGATTAATTCTACCCCGGCCCCACAGCCTTGTTTGGATCAGGATCCATCGAACTTGAGGGTCCACAAATCGTCACTCGCATTATGGGGTTGGGGAGTGAGAGCAGCCTTTGGATTGCCTTTGGGAGACTTGGGAGGAGCTTCCTCTCAAACTGTTGGTGTGCTAGTAGGGTTTACCTCTAGAGGAGTTTGGATCTGGGATTCCCGAGGAGATGGCACCAAAGGAGTGCATCCCATAGGAACACTGGGCTCTAGGGAGTCAGCTATACATTCTCTATTCCAGAAGGCATCGATGTGTCAGGTAGTGATCGAAAGGCAGGGCCCACACTCAAGTTTTGAATGTTTCTAATAGTGTACTCAGCACCAAGTGCCAGACAAGAGTGTGGCAGGGGTCACCGTGGCACCTTGAGAGTCAACCTTAACTCTCAACTTTTCTTCTAGGTCCTGGGTTCTCTACAGCACTATGGGATCCTCCCCGGGGGTGAAATCAAATGTTAATATTTTGAAAGGTCGGTACACCCCAGGGGAAGTCTCAAAGAAGAATATCTCACTGACCTTCTCGACCTTAGTAAGGGCCTGCTTCATCCAGGGTTCACTTTCAACCCAGATCTTGTTTGATTCTCCTTCCCAGGGGAGCCATAAGTGGGAGAAGTCAGTTGAAAAGTATCCATTCAAGGACTTAGATCCCATAAGTCTCTGGGATGTCCACCACTTGGACATCGATTATACTGGCTATCCTAGGGTCGTCGATAAGCTGTATCCAGACGTTCTTCAATTCCCCCACCATTTTCATAGCAATCTTATCCAGCTAGATCACTGCACCATTAGATGGGGTGGGATGGAATATGAGCTTCTAACATATGGATAAGGGCATGATGTTACCCGAAGCCCCAGAGTCTACTAAGCAATTGTGTATGTTTTTGCCTTGGATATTTAGGCCTAGTAGGAAGGGAGGATCTTCATTATTTCCCTAAAAGACAACTGTGTTGGCATCTTCAAATGAGACAGTCTTGGGTGGGCGACTGAAAAATTCCAGGTTTTCCAAGAGCTTCAGAAGAGACTTCTTCTACTCAGGATAGTTTAGCAAAACCTCCATCAAGGTCATGGAGGTGGTGGTCTATTCTAACACCTTTTTAATGTTGAATCTTCTTCCCAGGAATTGGTGACTGCCCTTGGCTAGGTCTTTCACTTGGTTAGAGCTAGAACCTTTTAGAGGAGTGGGTCAGTCAGTTGCATTATCCTGGGGAGGAGGAGTGTCCTTGATAGGGGGCAGAGGCATGTAAGTTGGTCCTTTACCAACCTGACTCTGAGTATTGTATGGAGTTTGTGGGTTGGTGAAGGCATTGGCCTTAAAGGGCGAGATAGATTCATCAAAGAATCCATGCAGTTTAGATTCTTCTTCATCTTCTCCAGAAGTTCTGAAGAAGATGGTCTCACAGGTGAAGGCACTGTGGTTTGACTCTTGCACAGGAGGCTCTGGGGGAGTGGCATCATGTGATTGTTGTCTATCTAGCTGGGAGATCATGATGACCTTTTCTAACATGGCACAATTTACCTCATTGTGTGAGCCTGTGTCATGCAATCTACACCAATTACTCATGGGCTGGAAGTCTGTGACTAGTGTGAAATGAGATGGTCCAGCACCATTTTGGTTGGCATTTTGATTTGGAGGTGGACCTTTGGTGTTCATGTTATTGTTCCATTGTTTTTGATTGGGATAAGGCCTGTTGTTGAAGTTTCTTCCCATGGCATTGTTATTTCTTTGGCCGGAGAAGATATTCCCCCTCTGGGAATTAGAATTTTGGGGTGCATAGGACCCCGCCTTTAGTTGACCCATGTCCACAGTCAAGGTAGACAAAATTTGTCAGAGGGACTCAACCTCGGCGGTCAACTGAGTATTGGCATCATAGTGTGATAGTTATTGTTGTTGGTTCCCTAGGAAGGCAGCAGTATTAGCCAGAGTCGAGGGCAGCAATCCTCCAGTCATGAACAACTGAAAGAAGGGCACTCTAGAGAGTTGTGCCTGAGGCTATTGTGCTTGTTGCGGCTGATTTCAAGGGAAAGCTTCCAGACCTGGTACCACCTAAGTCTGCATTGAATAAACATACCAGGCCTTCTGGTCTATCAGCGGTGGTGGGGGATTCATTGCCATCGAGGGAGCACCCATTGCTAGGTTGGGGTTATACCCCTTGGCATACGTTGTTCCACCGGGGATCATATTGAAGGGCGCACTCTACCCAATCCCGCTTGGGGATTTGTTGAGACCACAGGATAATTCTAAGGCTAGGTTGTAAACCTTCGCCAAAGTGTCTCAGTCACCTGCGGCGGTTGTTCTCCAAAGGAGAGTGGCAATGAAGAGGTCCATTGCGTTAAGGTAAGTCTATATGGTTACTTCTAGGGATGGAATGAAAGGGCCCATGCACCACTTCAAGGCGCACTGGAACCGATGGTTGAATGTTGCAAGAGGTTCATCTAACCCTAACCCTAACCCTATTTTACATCATGTTACAATAAAATACAATATTCAGGGGCCGGTACTACCTACGCCACCCTACAAAAGACCTTGAGATGGAATAGGCCTGACATGTCAGAAGAATGAGACAAGAATATACAGCGGAAGAATCATCCATGAGAAGAGAGCTAGGAAAGAGAAAGAGGAAATTAGATCCCTAGGGATCGAGGCTACATGCCTCATAAATGGGAAATGCGGCACCCTGTCTCCAATGTGTCAGGTGTACCTCTGAAGCGGTGCCTCAAGAAGACCATCTGTCAGAAAACCAATTGTTGATCCGACGTTCCTTGATGTAGCCAACTACCTTTTGACAGCCTTTATTAACCACTTCTAAAAGTGACCAGTCAGCCTCGGGGACCGGGACATGGATCCCTTGAAAGAATACAAAATTTGGGATCCGGGAGCTTACATTCTGAAAAAATAAAGAATACAAAATGTTTGGGTTTTCTCCGGCCTCCGGAGAAACTTTATTGTTGTTTATTGTCATTGAATGTTTGGAGAAGGTGGGAGATCCCATCCTCATCAATTTCTTTAAGGTAGGACCGCCGGTACTTAGCCGCCTCAATTTGTTCTCCAAGCTCTAGAATATTATCTTTGAACTTGTTAGCCATTTTTGTCGCATCATGCCTACTAAGGATCATGCGAGTTAGCCCTGTCATTTGGGTCTCGTCCAGCCCCTCCAGGGATTGATATTTGGATTCTATTAATTCATCAAATTTTCCCAGGACATATTCCTCCGGAGTGCACATATTGGTGCTGAATGGGTCAGCCCCGAAGACCTTTGTCACAAATGCCTTGTACATATTTGAAAAATATTCCACTATGTTCACTTTCTCATGCAGAGCCCCTACCAGTTGCTTGAGCACCTCTAATGTGAGGTCAAGTCTAGAGTGTTGGGTCCTCACAAAGTCAAATGATTCTTCTCCCAAAATCTCAGATTTGGAGACCATCTCTTCCTTGAGGTTGAGGAGCTCTTCCAGCTCTACCTTCCAAGCCTCATAGTTTTCCATGTCACCCTCCCATATATTAACAATAGTTTCTACCTGATGCAGAACATGTCATGTTGCATACAATTTCAGGAGGGTGGACACTAGGAAACGCTGGGTGTTTCCTATTTACAGAGCGACCCACTCATCGACCACTTGGGCCTTCTTCTTCATTGCTCATAGGGAGTCAATGTCGCTCTGTGGTAATGGCACATCGAATGTGGAGGCCTCTAGAGGAATGGCACTAACAGGCTGGGCCAACTCAGTAAGCAACCCCATGAGGTTCACTATTTTTTCCTTTTTTTCCTTGAGCCTTTGGGCCTCCTTTTCATATCTGGCCTCCACCACCTTGGCCACTTCTTTCAACAGGTTTACTTCACCTTGTTTACCTCTCTTCCCCAGTGATATCTCTATGATATCATAATCTTCAGCCTTTGTTGTCACCGCATTAGTGTCTAGGGGAGGCATTACAACAATGGCAACTGTTTCTCCTCCTGACCCGGTTCAAAGAGTATGAACCGTACTCCAGGATTTCTTGGCCTTTGGTGGCTCCTGGACCTGGGCCATCATCTCAGCTAAAGAGAGGTGAGCTCTTGGGGTGGACGGGGCTTTTCTCTTCTTGCTCTCCACTAACCACTAAGGCGGTAGGGGTGGCTTATTTGCCAAAGTCTATTCTTTTGGTTCTTCCTCGGTGCCCTATTATTGTTCCTCCTTAGTGGTGTGGGTCTCACCCACCCCCTTTTCTTTATCTTGGGTCTCATCAGGGACATTTCCCCCAGTGGTGTCTATCTCTTCAGCCTTGTCCCCTACATCTCCAGCTTTGTTTGGACCTTCATCAGTTGCCCCAGGGGTGCCCTCCTCTTGTTCTTGTTCTTTGGCCTCAATCACCGGGATCTCTTCCCCTTTTAATACATCCTTCGGAGAGAGGGGAGGTACCGAGCCAAGATTCAATGTTTGCGTTGCGGTTATTACCTGTCCAAAGGTTTCTTTAGGGGGTGGTGCTTGGAACGTGGCAGCTGAGGTTATGGTTGCTGCCAAAGGTCTGATTCCCCTAGCAGATGTTGCTTGTTCCTTCTGCCTTTGTTGGTCCACCCCTGCATCTTGCATCTCCAGTATTTCAGAGGCGGCTTCCTACTCTATTTCCTTTTCTTTCTCTATCGGCTCTTCCTGTTCCTGTGTCATTCTTGGTTCCTCAACCCCTTCTTGTGCTAGGACCTCAACCTCCTGCTTGATTTCCCCCTTCTAAGTTACCAAATTCATCAGTTGCAAAGACATCATCAAACTCATCTTGTGGGGGAGGGTTGTTTGGGACATTGGCAGGCTCTGCTTCTTTCTCCGGCTCCGGGGAGTCATAAGAAAGGATTTCAACTTGTGGAGCCTGGGGTATCCCTAGCTCTAGCTCTTCCTTAGGCTTAGGGTCAAGCCTCCTTCTTCAGGTAATCAAGGGTGGGCCAGCATCCCTTACTGATTCTTGCTTTGTCAGATCCACCCTTGTTTCCTTAACCATTAAGGTTGCTAGTGAAGGGGAGGATGGAGGATGAACAGGTATGGCCATGAGCACCAGGGTAGCTAGCCTTATGATTAGGTTCTCCCTCATTTGCTGGGAGGCTACTACTGATTTCCTTATTTTTTCTTTAATGGGAACTTCTTGCACATGAGGAGTTGTATCTATCCCTTTTCCTTTATCCATTCCCTGTGAAGAAGTCCTGGCCCCCAGGGTTTCTTTTGGTACTGGCTGGGCTACTCTGCGGACACTCCCAAGGCACACCTTCTTAAAGTAAGTGTGGCTATGCTCAACCACCTCATAGGTGAATTCCTTAATGGTGGACCTCTCCTGGGCATCCCAATTTACTGGTGGGAGAGCCAATGTATCGATCCCCTTTGCTTTGTACTAGGGATCTATCATGGAGCCAGCGTCTGAGAAGTCCTCTAGGAATCTCTGGAGCTTCAATCTTTCCATCATGCCCATGGTCATCCTAATGTAGTGCCAGCTTTGGACCTCCACATCATCCTGGTAGTCTTTCCAAAAGTCCTCCATATGGTATTGATGGGGCTATGAAGCTCGGGAAAGTGCCACTGCAATCTTGCCGTGCGGATCAAAATGCTTCCGTGCCAAATTGAACTCTGCCAAGTTATAGCTTTTCAGCTCATTGTCTGCTTCTTTGGCGGTGGCCAGACTGCATGAATAATTCCCACAAGTGATTGGGAATGGAATGTTAGTTACCTTCTTTAGGGAAAAGAAGGCATGCAGCTCCATTATCTGCCTGCAGAATTCCAGGAGGACTATCTTGTCCCTGTAGTGTTTGGGTAACAAGTAGGGTTTTTTGGAGAGGCCAGTCACCCTTATATATGTATGCTATTGGTATTGAATATAGTAATGTCTGTAACTATAGACCAAATTCATCACCTCTTTGGTTAGGTGGTATCCTACATCCCGGGTGGGTGTGAGCAGATGATAGTAAATGAATGCGGTGTTTACTTTACAAAAACTGGGGAAACTAGCTTCCCATTGAATCTGTGGGAAGTAGTCCTAAGGGGCCTTTTGATCTGAGTCAAGCCCAAGTACACCATCTGTGAGTAGCCCATGGGCATGGGGCCTCTACTGTGCTAGGGCCCGGAAAATATAAGAAGTCATATAAAATTTCTTCTTCTTGGCCAGTTCGAGGAACTGGGAGTCGACATGATTAGAAATTATAGCCACCCAGTCAAAAAACTCCCCGGCTATGCTTATGCCGAGCAAGAAGTAATACATCCACCCGGAGAATTCTCGGGCATGTTGTTGCCTGAAGACTTGGCATAGTGCTATTATCCCCATCTAGATGCTCTCTTTAAATTCAGACCTGGGGATCTCTAGCTTCATTCTTTTAGGGTCCCTCTTCAGGACTTTAAGCCAATTTTTGTTCATATAGATGCGGGCTGCCTCCTCCAATTGCTTGAATTGGGCCAAGGCATCAAACTAGGTGACCATGGTCAGCTTGGAAAATTGTGGGATTCCCAAGATCCTCTAGAAGGTATCAGGGTCAAGAGACACTAGAGGAGTGGGGTACCCTTTTGGCTCTGGCGGTGCAAGCATGACAGCCTGAACAAATGGGTTGTAAAGAGCCGAGAGCATGAGAATGAGCTCCAGTGACTACACCGAGCATGGGAAGCAAGCTGCCTTTAGGATCCTAGTGTTCCCAATTTTGATGGCCAAAGGATCTTCAGCCTGTCGTTAAATATACAAGACTTTGACCAAGGCCTGCATTTCTAGCCATGTTCTGACGCTAGTGTCGGTAAAGAGCTGGACTTTTAGACTCAATCTTTGAGCCCGTGATGACTCCATCCTTAACGTATTTCAGGCTCAAAGGCATCTTTTCTAGAGCCTTCTACATTTTGGATTTTACTGACGCCCTGGTACTTGCTATAGATGGAAGTTTTGGACTTTCGAGTGGTTAGGATACAGATGCTTCAAACATATTTGACAGTATATTCTAGAAACCTACAAGGCAAAGCGACCATCAGAATGCATTAATAAACAAATACTCCAGGGTCCGGAGATCTTACCACCGTGATGTTTGCTTTCCCTAAAAAGTTAGTTTCATTCAAAAACTTCCAGAAAGCACTCATACATATGAACTTAAGAATTTGATTAACCATCTGGGTTTGGGAATTTTATCACATTTGGTAAAGACATGGGATGGATGATGGCAGGAGACTCGGAGCTCAGAGAAGTAACCATTGGTAAAGAAGTCCAAAAATGCAATCTATCAGACCCACGTGGGTGCCACATGGGTAAGTAATAAATAGGAGTTATGGCGATGACAGCGGAGCCAACTATCCGAATGCACAAAAATTGAAGGGCACTTAGACAAATTTAAATGTGTGCATGGGACATAAATGAGGTCCAAGCTAGTTTTACAGAGGAGAGAGAAAATTGCCTGTTTGAAACCGGCCGAGAGCCGAGTTTCAAACAGGTGGTATTCTGCTTGGAACGAGCTTATGGACAAAAAACCAGCGACATGGGCAACATGGCGAGCTTGCTAAGCTACCCAGAAGGATACACAAAAAATATACACCAGAGCCAAGGGATATATACATGCAAACTAGAGGGATATACAACAAATATACACTAAATTTACATATATACACCGCATTTAAACATATATACATCGTAGAATGAATATCTACAAGAAACCAGCCAAAACACAAAATATCTACAACTTTCTACACTATTTACAGACTAAACTACACCTGCACAGAGGGTGGACAACCCTTTGGCAGAGCCAACCCACCAACGGGTGGCAAACTAGAAAGAAATGAAACACGAACAAAAACAAAAGGTGAAGACGATGAAAATAGAAAGAAAACAACACCAGACACAAAGAAAACTGAAGGGAGAAGAGGAACCAACCTAAGAATGCAGAATGGAGAGGAAAGGAAACCTCCGCAGAAGTTCTGAAATAGCTACACTTGCCAAGGGATCACAATCAACCAGCACAAACCACTCACAATCGCTTAGAAATGCTAGAAATATTTAGCACTGAATTATCATTAATTTGCTGCAAATCACTCTGATTGCTTGAGTGTTTAAATCACGGTAAATTTGAAAATGATAGGTAACTTCTATTTATACCCGCAATAAAAAGAAATCCACCTTTCCATCCGCAAACTCTGGATAGACAGACCTTCAGACTCCGGGCCTGGGGATTCCCTGCGACGATATCACCTTAATGAAAGAGAACATCACGGCGAAGAATCCCAAAATCTAGAATCTGGCTCCCGACAAAGGATGACAAAATCTGGGACCGGGGTCCCAGAGGCACAAGAAACCAACAAAACAAAACACAATTGCGGGAAAGAAAACCTTGGAGAAAGAAAACAAAAAGGAAGACAGAAAAAAGACAAGGCAAGAACAAAGAGCAAAAACAAAAAAAGGGGGACCCAACATTCGACACACAAAATGTAGGGATGGGGATGCAGGGCATAACACAAGGGTTGAAAAATAATAACAATGGGGGAAATATTGACCCTAATGATGAAGAAGCTACTGATGAAAAGGTTAATGAAGCAATGCAAAGTCCCTTCTTCATGAAACTTATGGAAAAAGTATTGGAAAAAGACAAGGAAAAGTACTTTCTAGACCTAGCACAAACGGGTCTCAA
>MU225682.1:3914477-3925039 GCA_018584345.1 Thuja plicata | reverse complement strand
GACCATTATCAAAAGATGAGTGACATGATGAACCGATTTGAGAAACAATGTAAAATTCACTCAAAAGGGGTAGGGGAATATTCTGTTTCCCTCTTTGATTTACCTACATCTCCAAGGACACATGGGAAGCCATCCAAAGATCATCAACACCATAAATGTAATTCTCATTTTGTGAGAGAATGTGACAAACAAGAAATGGAAAAAGAGGATAATGAGGTATTACAATGGCTTTATAAATAGGAGGATAATTTAGCTAATCCCATGGAAAGGGTGAAACATATCAACATCCAAACTAATCAATATGGAAAAGGATTTGATATCATGAAGAAAATGGGATTTAAGGGAAGAGTACCCTTAGGAGTTCAACATAGAGGGTTGTTAGAACCTATTGAACTAGTTTGGAGAGCCAAAGAAGAGAAAGTCGGCATAGGTTTTCAACATAAGGGAGAAAGTTCAAGTCCCATGCATGATTTTTGTGCACATATCCACATGGTAGGTTCCGAAAGTGAAGATGATTCTAGGGATTATGAGTGGAATTCCTTTTTTGAAGAATCTTGTCATGACATAGAGGTTGATACCATTCACACTTATGCAACTCCTCTTAAAATTGAAACTCAAGAGCATGTGACTCAAGGTTTGACTTCTACTCAAACATCAAGTGAACCTCAACAACCTAATGTAGAAAAAGAACCTCTTTACACTCAATGGGTAGGTGAACCTTGGGTACCTTCATGGGTGGGATATTCTAACCTAGTGTTTAATCCACATGCTTTCTTTCCCATGGAAATCTCAGAGGACTCTAGTGAAGAGGATTTTGATCCTTCTTCCATGGACCATCTTGAAGAAGCACATGTCATAAACCTTGAAAATACAATGTATGAACCATCCAATGAATTCATGTCCTTAATTCCTTCAAATGATAACCCATCCAATAAATTCTTGTCCTTGATGCATCCCAAACTTATTGATTGGGATCTTTCTGAGCCAAATGACTTACTCTACTTCCCAAATGACAATGCAATGGCCTTATACCTCAATGTGGTTGAACCAAATTCTTCCATCAATGAATTCACTTCAGACCTGATGATAGGGGTAGCTGTTCAACCTCTTAATCCAAAAAATGAAAAGAAAAAATACAAAAAAAATGAGAAGGTCTAGTGGTGAAAACCACCATGTGGCAGTGCTAGACCCAAAAAAAGTAAAAATAAAGGATGTTTTTAAAGGTGAAAACCCAACTGTGGCACCTAAGGAAGAGAGGTTGGACACCTTACCAGCACATGAGGATGAAAGATCACCTATACTTATTGAACCTACAGAAAAGGTTAACATTGGTACCGAAGTGGATCCTAAATTTATTCACTTGCCAGCATCTTTGAGTCCCTTGGAGAGTAAAGAGTTCATCAAATTATTTCAAGAAAAACAAATCAAATTTTCATGGTCATATGCCAACATTCTTGGATTGGATCCAAGCTTCATAATGCATCATTTGAATGTGAAACCCGGAGTTAAACCCGTCAAGCAGAAGTTGAGAAAAATGCATCCGCTTGCAGCCCTTTTAGTCAAAGCAGGGTTGGAAAAATTACTCAAGATGGGATTTATAAGAGTAATTGCCTATGTTGAATGAATCTCCAATATTGTACCAGTTACCAAGGATGATAAGTCCATAAAGGTTTGTACAGATTTCAGAGATTTAAACCTTGCTTACCCAAAAGATGACTTTACATTACCTAGCATTGATGCTATTATGGATCTAACTGCGGGTCATTCTATGTTTTCACTTATGGATGGATTTAGTGGGTATAATCAAATTTGCATTGCACCTGAGGATCAAGAGAAGATATCATTTACATGCCCATGGGGTACTTTTTGTTGGAATGTAATACCCTTCGGTCTAAAAAATGTCAGAGCCACTTGTCAAAGAGCAATGACTACCATTTTTCATGACATGATGCACACCTTTCTAGAAGATTATGTGGATGACATTCTAGCTAAGTCACATGAAAGAAAATATCATTTACCCATACTTGAAAAGATTTTTACAAGGCTAGAACAATTCAAAGTGAGACTCAACCCAAAGAAATGTGCTTTTGGGGTACAATCTGAAAAACTCCTAGGGTACATTATTTCTGCAAAAGGCATTGAAGTAGATCCTGAAAAAGTACAAGCAATAATGGATATGGGAATTCCAAATAATATTATTCAAATGAGGTCACTTCAAGGGAGGCTTCAATCTATAAGGAGGTTCATTTCTCAATTGGAAAAAAAATGCCATTCTTTCACAAGGTTGCTACACAAGGATACCATCTTTACATGGGATGGGGAATGTGATAAAGCCTTTACATTGTTGAAAACATACTTGATGAATCCACCCATATTGATGTCACATATTCAAGGAAAACCTTTATTACTCTATATTTTAGCCATGGAAAAATCTTTAGGAGTTTTATTGGCACAAGAGGATAATGAAGGAAAAGAAAGGGCTATCTACTACTTGAGTAGAACTTTGATCAAATATTAATTAAACTATAGCTTCATGGAAAGGGCTTGCCTAGCAATGGTATTTGCCTCTCAAAATTTAAGACATTATATGTTGATGCATAAGGTGAAACTCATAGCTAAAATTGATCCATTGAAATATTAACTTAGCAAAACAGCCCTAACTGGAAGGATTGTAAAGTGGGTGATGGTACTTAGTGAATTCAACATTGAGTATGTTGATAGGAAAGAAATCAAAGGTCAAGTTATTGTAGATCAATTGGTTGATTATCCTCAAGAATCCACACATCCAATTCAAGTGGAGTTTCCAGATTCTGAGATTGTTAATGTGGAAGCTAAAACATGGACTTTATACTTTGATGGATCTTACACCCAAAATGGTAGTGGATCAGGCATTCTTTTGATTACTCCTCAAGGTTACAAAATTCCAAAATCTTACAAGTTATTTTTACCTTGCACAAACAACATTCCAGAGCATGAAGCTTTGGTCATAGGTATCAAGATGGTCTTAGAATGGAAAGTCACAGAATTACAAGTCTATGGGGACTCTCAATTAGTTATCAATCAAGATAATAATGAATATTCTACCAAGGATGAAAAATTGATGCCTTACAAGAAATTGGTGGATGATTGGAAAAAGTACTTTTCTTTTATTACTTTTGAACAAATCCCATGTGATAAGAATAGAGCAGCAGATGCAATGGCTACCTTGGCATCTTTGCTTCAAATTCCCATTCAAAATGATAGGTATGAGTTCTTGGTGGAGGAATTGGTTAAACCAACATTTGACCTACCTAATACCCAAATTATTGCCCTTTTAAATGGACATGACTCACCATGGTATGGACCTATTTATGCCTACCTAAAAGACCAAACCTTACCTATAGACCAAACCCATTCCCACAAGTGAAATTTCATAAGACAAGTGGCTCGGTATACCATCCTTTATGACACATTGTATCGTAAGGGTCTTGACGGAATGTTCCTTAGATGTCTAGAGGAATATGAATCAAAATTAGCTTTAAAATATGTCCACGAGGGGATTTGTGGGTCACATTCGAGTGGTTTAAACCTAGCTAAGAAAATCCTATGCATGGGGTACTTTTGGAAAACCTTAGAAAGAGATGCTTGTCAGTTTGTCAAAGTTTGTGCAAAATGTCAATACCATGGAGACATGATCCATGCACCAACATAAGAGTTACACCCATTTGTTACACCATGGCCATTCTACCAATGGGGTTTTGATTTGATTTGTATGATTTATCCACCTTCTTCAAATGGACACAAGTACATTCTCACTACAACAGAGTACTTCACTAAATGGGTTGAGGCCATCCCTTTAACAACTGCAATAGGGAAGCAAATTTCCATGTTCATCCTTAATTATATTATTTGCAGATATGGCATTCCTCACGCCATCATTATGGATAATGGAAAACAATTTAAAAACAAGGATGTAGATGAAATTTGTGACACATTCCATATTACTCATCACTCTTCATCCATTTACTATCCTCAAGGTAATGGACAAGCAGAAGCTACCAACAAAAATATCCTTAAAATTCTAAAAAGATCAGTTGGTAAATCAGGAAGAGATTGGTACCTTCAAATCAATCTGGAATTATGGGCCTATAGAACTAGTATTTGTACCCCGACAAGAGCTACACCTTTTTCATTAGATTATGGGGCTGAAGCTGTTCTACCCTTAGAATTTGAAATAACATCCTTAAGAGTGTCATTACATGGATTGATTATAGATGAGGATTATAGAGTGGCCTGACTTCAACAATTGGAGATGTTGGAGGAACACCAAACTCAAGCTTATGATCATTTGAAAGTGTATCAGAATCAAATTTTAAGGAACTATAACAAGCATATTAAACCAAGAACCTTTCAAGTGGGAGATCTAGTGTTGAGAGAAAATCCAAAAAATCAGGTTGAGCTAGAAAAGAAAGGAAAGTGGGAAGCAAATTGGCTTGGTCCTTTTGTCATTGTTTCTTCTTTTTGAATGAGCACCTACAAATTGGCCGATTGTGATGGTGATGAATTGCAAGAACCTATCAATAGCATTCATCTTAAGCGGTTTCACACCTGATTAGATGAAAGAGTATCAGAGGAAAGAGTATAAGTTGAGAGTATCAAATGAGTCAGCATCACCTTTGTACATGAGATAAAGTCAAAAATAAAAATAAAAATAAAAATAATAAAAAATAAAAAGGAGAAAAGGTCAAAATACAAAAAAATTCAGAAAGTTCAAAAATCCAAAAACATTGGAAAAGTAGAAAAATCAGAATCAGGAGAAAATTGAGCATGAAGAAATCAAAAACATTTGGAAAATCAAAAAAATGTTGTCTTGGTGAAAACCTAGCAAATAGGCGCCTTGATGATAAAAAAAATCCAAAAAATTTTGAAAAAGAGAAAAAGTGCCTTGGTGAAAACCTAGCAATAGGCGCCTTGGTAGAAAAAAAAAGCAAAAAAAAAAAGAGAAAAAGAGCAATAATCCCAAGAGGTGAAAACCTGGAAATAGATGCCTTTTGTCCCTTAGGTCTTCCTAGTTGCATTTGTACATATTTCCTTTCATCATCTCATTTGTCCATATCCTCATTGCATCCGTCATTTGTGCATAAGTCATAATAAAGTCTCAAAGCTACATTGTTGCATTCTAGGTTTCATTTTTCCCTAAGTTTCACATTGATCACATTTATCACTTGGGGGGGAAAACATCATGAATTTTGGAACTAAACGGATTCAAGAGTGTACATTTTGGTTACACATGAGAAGTAGATTTTCAGATTTAGAGGAGAGATATTTTGGAACCTTTGATGGATATCATTTTTCTATCCTAAACAGTTTGATCCTACACCATGATCCTTGAGTTTCATTGACTTATTTTATCAGGATTAAAAATTGACAAAACCTTAAAATGATCAGAATGTTTGGAATTCTTTATGAAAATATAGATACATTTCAAAACACTTGGAATTTTTTATGAGTTTTTCATTGACTTTTTTGAGTCATGTCGATGATGTTTTGACTAGATTGGAGATGATGGAGACATGATGTTTTCTTAACTTCGGAGAGACTTTTTTGAGGAAGATCCTTTAACTTGTGTGAATTCATCTAAGGACATCATCATCAAAGAACCATCAAGGACATTCATATAGGAAGGAGGGTTAACCTTTGTTTGTTCATGCAAAAGGATACCTTGGCTATTTAGATCTTCTATATCTTAATACCAACATCCACTTGAAACATTGAATATGATTAAACCGGTATTCATACTCCCATAGTTGGTCATTCAACTAGTGAGGGCTGTACTTGGTTCACAGAGGGTTACCAAATGAGATGAAATTCATATTCATATTCTTATGGTCGTAGTGGCACCAGTAAGGATTGTATCGACTCCTAGTTCCACAACACTCAATGATGAAAATATATCTTTGTTTGCATTTATTTCACAAACCTCAAGGACAATTAGTTGCATTGCATTTTCATGTTAGATTAATTGCATTTTCATGTTAGCTTAATGGTCTTTACTTTTAGCAAATTTCCAAGTTCAAGGGGGTTCATCATTAAAATGGGCTCTACATCAATTCAATGGTTTCAAACCATCAATATGAGATTATCTTTTGTGTTCATTGCATTAATCATTATTAATTATATATTCATAGCAAAGAGAAAAGAAAAGAAAAGAAACATTAAGCATTAGTCATTTATCTTTCACCAGTTAAGCTTTGCATTTCATACCTTAAGTTGCATACATCAAATTCCAAAAAGATAGTTGCATTCATTTTTACCATTGCACTAAGTATTGCATCCATATCATTGCATTGCATAATCCATACATCATGATAAAATTAGAAAATCATATAGAATTAAGTTGCATTAACATCATTTGCATCCATCTATCTATGTCCTACTCTAAGACATTGCATCCATAGCATAATAGAAGTAAATGCATCATAAGAATCATATAGATATGCATAAAAGAAATCTCATAACCACATCATCAAAGGGGAATAAATGAAAGATCATCATAAATAAATGTCCATAATCAAATGTCTATAGCAAATCTGAATATCAAAGATACATCAATACATGATCTATATATCAAAGTCCTGATCAAAAATACATGATACATCAATCTAATATCTGGATATCATAGATCCCAATCTATCTCATGACCCAGCAGGGGCACCTGATCCATCTCCAGTGATACCTATACCTGAACCTCCTACTCCATTGGGATCTCTGTCACCTGATCTATCCTGTGTGGAAGGTGGTGCCTGGCTAGTGCTCACACTGGTAGGTAACTGAGCTACAGTTGCTAAGAACTACTGCAACATAGTCATCACCTGATCCAAGTGTCCAGTCGCTATAGCCATCCCTGCCTATAATCCTCTCACATCCTGCACTAAGCTAACCACAATGGGAGGAACCAGAGGTGCCAGTGATGTTGGAGGGACCTAAGGTGCTTGTGGTTCTAATGGAACCTGCGGTATCACCAATTCCATACTACTCTGTGGATCTACCTGAGGAGCCTATCTCTACGAAGAGGGAGGTCTCTATGGAACCTATCCCTGTACTAGAACATGTCTCAGAACCTAGACTCATATGTGTCTATGCCTAGCCCACTCTGCACCAACTCTGCCAGGAGCCTATCTCTGGGGAGGTACCTGTGCCTACACCCACCTCTGTCTAGGCTGACCAAATCTACCATACTACAAACATCACAGATTAGACAAGGGTTTTAGGGCAAGGACTACATTTGTAGTATTTAGTTTCATAATAGAGGCAAGGCTACCAAGTAGAGAATAAGGTATTATCATTCACATTAAGGTGATATATTTTATTGCAATTAAAGGATCTGTATCCATAATATAGAGATTGTAATTTTTTTAGATCACACAACTTTGTTACTCTCTGACAATTCAATCCTAAATCTCCTAACAGAGTAGACTTAACCATCTTTGTATAAATCTCTTAACTGAGTGCATACATATGTTGGAAACACTGAGAGGGGGGCTGAATCAGTGTTTAGCTAATTATTCAAATTCAAAAACTTAAACATAAATCAAATATACATTCAATTAAGCTTAACACAAGAACACATAACACTTGATATGATTACGGGGAAATCTTGATTAGAGGAAAACCTCGGTGGGAATTAGTACCCACAAATATTGTACTAGTATAATGAACCTGTTAAAGTTCCTTTGCCTTGTTAGAAGTAGTCTTTACAATGTGAGTACAATGACCTGGTTAAGGGTCTAACCTTTTTAGGAGTCTTTTACAAATAACCCTATTAGGGGTGAGGGCTCACTGTCCAAGAGCTCACTGCTCAAAGAGAAAGAAGGTTACAACCTCCTGAGAATAGATATGCACTATATCCAAAAGTGAATTGTTGTATGTGACACAGATGTCTGATTAGTTCCAGTTACGCGCTTATGCTCTTAACTTCTTTAAGGGCTCTATCTCATCCTAATATCTTAATACTTCTTTGATATACATCTTCTCTGACTATTTTGACGACACTTACAATATATCTTTACATTGAATATATATATCTTTATGCCTGAATAGATGCAACTATAAACAAGACCTTAGTCAGCCCAAAAACATAATACACAATGCTTCCAAACAAATTGGCTTAAGAATGTTTACAACAATGTTTATTACATGATTAAAAACTTATTACAATAGGCACTTAGGCTTTACATAACAAAAGATTAAACACTAATCAAAACAATCAAGTCAGCTTCATACTCTGTATTTTGGACTGTTGGTGTACTTGTTCTTTCTATAACTTGTCTGTACTCCCATTCCATACCATGTGTGTATTGGGTAAGCATAATAACATGCCATAGAGCTTAATTCTGAATGTGCATATCCTGATGTGGTCGTACGCACGTGCGTTGATGCCCTGATCGACTATAAGTCATTATTTTGTTCTGTCTTCTACACTTAGTCAATTTTCACTTCATAGTTTATTGTCAAAATTTCATATGACTTTGTTGCCATAATGACAACACAAAATAAGCCATATAGTCCCTAGGAGTCAACTTGCCAACAATCTCCCCCTTTTTCATTAATGGCAACAAAGGAATGTGGCCAAGTTACTCAAAATTGACTCACCCAAAAATTGTATATCATTAAACTTTATAATATATACTACTCCCCATATATACACATATTCCTTGTATATTACTCCCCCTTTGACATTAATGAAAAAGGTGTCAAAATTGTAAGTCTCTAGATACTTACTCCATATATACATCTGGATATACAACCTGAAGATTCTTTATCTCTTGCTATCAGAATGCCTTCATTGCATCAATTGTCTGGAGATGGGTGCATAGAGCATAAGTGAGATTCTCCATTTTAATCAAGTCCATGTAGGGACCTTGATCATATGTGACAATAGTGGCATCAATTTTTTTGATGTTCTCATCCAGAACTTCCAAGGAGGGTGCTAGTGCATTTCTCGGTTGGATCTGTCTGATCCTTGTCTTATTAATTTCAAATTTTTCCTTTTCAATCTTGTCAAGTTGTCCTTGATAGATACTGTTGCAGATGTTCATGTCTTGCATGGATGTCTTGACTGATTTCCTAACACTGTCAACCAAGATATTTGCCTCCTCTATCTTCTTGATATGATCAAAGGTTAATTTCACCCTGTCCATGCAGTTGGCTATTACATTTCTGCCTTTAGCTGCCAACTCTTTCAACATAGACTGACCAATCTTCAATGACTTTAAATCTAAGGAAAAATTATTTACTAGTTCATTCAACCTTTCCTTTTTGTACTCGTCTTCTACAATTATAGTAGCTGAGTCTACTAAGCTTGTAAAATGTGCTTTGAAGCTTGTTAGTATACTGTCTACATCATAAACTGACTAAATTTTTTTTGCTTTTTTGTCTGTAGATACTAGGTCATTTAGAATGTTTACTAATTCTAAAAAGAGAGGATTTCTCATAACCTATTTCTCTTTGGCCTTTTCCATGGCTAGGACATTGATCTTGATCAGGTCTTCTTCTCCCTAAGCATCCAAACTTGCTAAGTCAGGAGTTAAACTTGACAACAATGAGGTAGATGGTTGAATGGATGGTGTGAATATGGTATTCTGACTAGTATCCATGCATTCACTTTTAACTGGCATCTCCATGACTAGTGTCTCATTTTTTTGATTATCTTCCTCTTTGTTCAAGTCTGTTGAATCTATAGAGGGAACTTTATCTTGTTGCAAAGATGTATCATCAGTGCATGCCTTCTCTGTCTCTTCCGAGTTCACAAATACTTTTTCAACTTTATCCATATCATTATCAAAAGTGGTCATAGATATCTTGATATCATCAATCACTATAGTATCCCCTAAATCTTTTGATGTATCAGAGGCTATTGAGACTAAGGGCGCTGAAACCTGTGGACCTATCTTAGGTGCATTCTGAATTGTTGGTTCTGCAACCTATTTAGGAGGAACTGGAGTTACCTTAGCTATAGGCATTTTTGATGGATACATATGTCTATCCATAAATACCCACTCAAATGCTTTATGAGTTTCTTCACCAACCAGATCATACTCCTTGTTCATGATATGAATAATTCTTGTTTTGGTTCTTAAGTGCGGCTTTACTAAATCCAACAAAATGACTTTCTCATCATGCGAGCACACTGGGAGAAGATTGTCCAAAGTTTCTTCTCTTATCCTCATGTCCTCTTCAATTTCTTTCCTCTTTAACATATCAAGTTTGTTCCATACCTTGTCTAGAATGACAGTCTTGACTTCCAATATAGTCCTTTTGAACTTAATCATATGAGAGATGATCATAGAATGAATCTCTAATTTTTCTATCTCTTGATATTTGTCATATACATTCTTGAGAGACTCTAGTCTTCCTTCATTGACAATTATGTTCCTTAAGACATTAAGACTAGGTCTGAAACCTACCTCAGGAGGATCTTGTGTGTTCTTTACCTTGCTCCTTGTAGTTCTTGAGGATGGATGACTAGTGGGTGCTTGCTTCCTTCCTCTAGACTTCTTGCTAGGTACTGATGGTGGAGATGC
>MU225682.1:3873707-3890230 GCA_018584345.1 Thuja plicata | reverse complement strand
TCATTCAAGATCTTATTAAGAATGGAAAACTTGCAGTAGATGGATTGAAGACCAATGCTGATCACACAACATTCAAGGAACCTTTGCCTAGACATGAAAAGGGGGAAACCTCTAAACCCAAGAATGGCAAAGCTTCAATCAACTATACTTATGTAGATGTGGAGAATACTATTAACATGCTCAAATTTGTGGGAGAAAATGTTAACATGATGAGTGGAAGAGATCCTTATGGTTATGATCTTGATGAGGAATCTCCTCCTATTTTTGATAAAAAACCTGTTGTGGTGCTAAGGGGTCCCAACTCTAGAAGGTCGTCTCAAGCCCATAATGTTGTTACCTGAAGTCAAGGTCCTGTTGTCACTAAAGGGCCTAATTCAAGTCAATCCAGTAAGCCTAAGCAAGTGGTGTCAAAACCTGTTACCTTGAAGCCAGATGTCAATCCTAAATCAAACTACAATCTTGTTGATCAGTTACAAAGAACACCCACTCAGATTTTGATCTTTGAGCTTTTAGAGTTGTCTACAAGAGATAAACAAATTCTTGAGGATGCTTTGCATATGGAAAATGTCCCCAACAACTTAGATATTGATCAATTCTAGAATATGGTTAATCACATTGCTAGCCCTCATTACCTTACATTTTCTAAAGATGATGATAAATCTTTGAACCATCCGCACAATCTTGCTCTTCATATTGAGGTCATGATCCATAGAACTCGTGTTAGGCGCGTGTTGATAGATGGGAGTGTTGGGCTTAATATTTGTTCTTTTAGTCTTTTGAAAGAATTGCATTATTCTAAAAAAGTTATTGATACCAGAAAAAGGATTACTATCAAAGCCTATGATGAGGTAGAAAGAAGTTCCAAGGGGTTGGTCGTCCTTCCTGTTAGGATTGGCCCTGTTCAAAAGGATATTTTGTTTCAAATAGTTGATGTTGGACCCCTTGTGTATAATATTTTACTTGGTAGGCCATGGATTCATGACATGCAAGCAGTGTCGTCTACCTACCATCAATGTGTTAAGTTCCCCTACAATGTGTTATGCCCTGCATCCCCGTCCCTACATTTTGTGTGCAAAATGTTGGGTCCCCCTTTTCTTTATTTTTTCTTGCGACCTTGCCTTGTCTTTCTTTCCCTTTTTGTTTTCTTTCTCTGGGGTTTTCTTCCCCGGCGTTGTGTCTTGTTTTTTTTCTTTCCGTCTTCAGGACTCCGGTCCCAGAGGTTTCCTTTTGCAAGCCACCAAATTCTGGACTCTGGGATTATTCGTCACAATGTTCTTAAAGAACATCATCACGGGGAATCCTCGGGCCCGGAGTCCAGAGGCTTGCTTGTCTGGGGGTTGCTAAAGGAGGAGGAGAGTTACCTTTTACTGTGAGTATAAATAGAAGTCATCTTTCACTTTCACACTTACCGCGATTAAAACTTCCAAGCACTTAGAGCGAATTAGAAAGCGATTTCAAAGTGATTAACAGAGTATTTGCAGAGAATTTATGGTAATCCGCGCTTAACATTTTCAGTCATTCTCAGGCAAGTATGAGTGCTTCGTGGTGGTGACTCTAACCGTTAGACAACTTGAGTTGTTGCAGAGCTCCTACGGTAAATCCTCCTTTTCCTCCATCTTCTGCGTTCTCAGGTTGGTTTCCGCTTTCTCGCTTCTCTGCTTTATTTTTGCCCTCTGGTTTTCTTCGGTTTCATTTTATTTTTGTTTGTCTGGTTTTTTTTTGTTTCTCTATCTTGTTTGGTCTGTTGTCTTCTGGTTCTGCCACCCGTTGGTGGGTCAGCTCTGCCAAAGGGTTATCCACCCTCTGTGCAAAAGTAGTCTATTTGTAAATATGTAGATAGCTATGTATATGTGTTTCTGCCTTGTCTGGTTTTCCCGCGGGCATCATCCCGCATTGTATATTCATGTATATATGTGTATAGATGTGTGTCCCCCCTTGTATATCTCCTCATTTCTTTGTATATATCCCTCAGCTCCATGTATATCCTTTTGGGTGACTTGACAAGCTGGTCGAGTCACCTCTGCTTCTGGTTTTCCACCTCCAAACTCACTTCGGGGAAGAAAACCACCTGTTTGAAACTCAGCTCTCGGCCGGTTTGAGATAGGCAGTTTTCTCTCTCCTCCATGAAGTCTATCAGAGCCTCATTTATGTCCCATGTGCACAATCAATCCCAGCCAAGTGGCTTTCCCTTTTCGCGCGTCCAGACAGTTGGCTCCGCCGTCATCACCATAACTTCTATTTAATACCTCCACACGTGGCGCCCACGTGGGCTCGATGACCTGGCTTTTTGCGTGTCTTCGCTAATGGTCATTTCTTTGGCCCTTGGGCCTCTTACCATCATCCATCCTGTGTCTTTTCCAAGTGTGATAAAATTCCCCATACCCGGATGTGCAATGAAGATTTTAAGTTTATGATATGTTTTGCTTTTTGGTTACCTTTGCATGATACTAACTTTTCAAGAAGGAAAATACCACGGTGGTAAGATATCCAGACCGCAGAATGATTATTTTGATAAACATATTCTGACGATCGCTTTGCCTTGCAGGTTCCCAGAGTTCAGCTTCCAAACATGTCTGAGGCACCTACGTCATCTTCGCTCGGAAGCCCAGAACTACCAACCGCAATAGAGACTAGGGCCGCCGTAAAGTCCAAGATGGAGAAGGCCCTAGAAAATCTCCCCCTCACCGTGAAGTTTGTACAAGATAATGTCATTGTGGGCTCAAAGATTGATTCCAAGGTAAAACTGATGACCGACACCAACGTCAAAACTTGGGCAGAAATGCAGGCCTTAGTAAAAGTAATGCACATCCAGCGACAGGCTGGAGACCAGCTGGCGATCAACATTGGGGGCTCCAGATTCCTCCGGGCAGCCTGCTTCACGTGCTCCGTGCAATCTTCGGAGCTTATCCTAACATTGGCGAGCAACTACAACTCCTTTATCTGGGCCGTCATGCTCGCAACTGCAGAACCCACGGGATACCCCACTCCACTGGTGTCCCTCGACCCAGTCACATTCCGGGCAAGCCTAGGTATCCCACAATTTGATAGGGCTACAGTCGTTACAAGGACCGATGCCTTGACCCAGTTTACACAACTGGAGGATGCTTCCTGGTTATATATGAATACCCATTGGCTTAAACCCAAAAGACGGACCCAAAGAGAATGAAGATAGAGATTCCCCGCTCTGAATTCAAGGAGAGCATCCAAATGGGAATGATAGCATTAGCCCGGGTCTTTGGGCAACCCTCTGCCCAGGGATTTTCCAAATGGATGTACTATTTCCACCTCGGCATCTCCACCAAGGGATAATTATTCGACTGGGCGACAATAATCTCCAACCACGTTGACTCCCAGTTCCAGCAGTTGGACCGGAAGAAGAAGTTCTATATGTATTCTTATGTTTTCTGGGCCCTGGCGCAGCAGACGCCCCATTCCCATGGCCTACTCACTGACGGCGTGCTCAGGATTGGCCCAGGATAAAAAGCATCGTGGGACCATTTCCCACAGATTTAATGGGAGGCCAGCTTCCCCAGTTTCTGTCAGGTTAATGATGCATTCGTTTACTACCATCTGCTTACACCCACCCGAGATGTCGAATACCATCTATCCACTGAGGCGATGAAGTTGGTCCATAGTTATGGACACTATTATATTCAGTTCCAGTAGCATACATATATTAGGGTCGCCAGCTTCTCCAAGAAACCCTACTTGTTACCCAGACATTGTGGGGACAAGATCGTGCTGTTGGAATATTGCAGGCAAATAATGGAGGTGCATGCCTTCTTTTCCCTCAAGAAGATCCCAAACATCCCATTCCCAATCACCTGCGGGAACTACACATGCAGTCTGGCCGCTGTGAAGGAGGCAGATAATGAGCTGAAAAGTTATAACCTACAAGAATTTTATCTAGCGCGGAAAAGTTTTGATCCGCATGGGAAAATTATAGCGGCAATGCCCTGGGCTTCAGAGCCCCATCGCATACACATGGAGGACTTCTGGGCAGACTTCTAGGATGATGTGGATGTGCGAAGCCGGCACTATATCATAATGACAGCCGGTATGATGCATAAATTGAAGCTCCAGAAGTTCCCAGCAGATTTCTCTAACGCCGCCCCCACCATCGATCCCCAGTACAAGGAAAAGGGGATCGACAAGAAGGCCCTACCACCAGTGAAATGGGCCGCCTAGGAGGAGCCCACAATTGAAGACTTCACTTGAGAGGTGGTCGAGAGAAGCCACGCCTATTTCAAGAAGGTGTGCCCTGGGAGTACCCGTCGAGCAGCCCAGCCGGCACCAAAGTCAACTCCGCCGCCGGTACCTAAAATGACCTCGGGGGCTGGGACTTCTTCGCAGGAGGCAGATAAGGGAAAAAGAATAGCTACAACCCCTTCTGCAAAAGAAGTCCCCATCGTGGAACCAATAAAATAGTCGGTGGCGGCCTCCCAACAAATGAGGGAGAAATTAATAACGAAGCTGGCCACCCCACCACTCATGACCGGGCCACTTCATCCTCCTTCCTCCCCGTCATTGGAAGCCTTAATGGTCAAGGCGACGGGGGTGGATCCATTGGAAGCAGTAGCAATAAGAGATGCGGGACCTCCTCTGGTTACCTGGAGGAAGAAAAATCTCAGTAAAAAGCCCAAGGCAGAACCAGCGCTGGGGGCATCCCTCCCCCAAGAAGTAGAAATCCTTTCTTCCAGTTCCCCGGAACCAGAGAAAGAAACAGAGCCCGCAGAGGTCCCGGCCAGTCCCCCTCCGGAAGAAGAATTTGATGTATTTGTGGCCGGTGAGTTTGGTAACTTGCAGGGGGACGATACACAAGCAGAGGCAGAGATCCTAGGGGAAGAACATGAGACTGCAGACCAAGAGGACTTGGAACAAGAGCCTCCACTGGGACAGGAGCAGCAGGTAGAAGAAAAGGAGCCAGAACCAGAGATTATCTCTGGGGCTCAAGAAATACAAGGTCTGGGAGTGGACCAACAAAAGCTAGGTGAAAAAATGGCATCAGCTGGGGGAACTGGACCTTCAGGAATAACTGTAACCCTAGCCACCACATTCCAAGTTCCACTCCCAGGATCCTCTTTTAGACAGGTGATCACAGCGGCCCAAACTCTAAATCTTGGCCCAACACCTCCCCTGCTGCCGAAAGAGGTGCCGACAGAAGAAGAGACCCCGACAGAAGAAGAGCAACAAGAGGAGCAGCTTGAAGAAGAAATCCCTAAGGAAGCCTACCAGGGTCCAGACCCAATGATAGATGTACAAGACAAGGCTGAGGAGATGGAGATTGAAGAGAATGTTGCTGCGAAAGAAGTTGAGGCAGGAAGAGGAACAGATGAGGTTCATGTTGCTAAGGAGCAACAGCCACCAGATACTGGGAAAGAATCAGGAGAAAAAATTCTAGCAGGAAGGCCACCTCTCCCACCTCAGTGGCTGGTAGAAAGCAGGAAGAGAAAGGCTCAGTTCACTCCGGTGATTCCTGTCTCCCTGGCTGAAATGATGGCCCAAGTTCAGGCCCCGCCAAAGGTAAAGAAAGCAGGGACAGTTCACACCTTTCAAACTGGACCGGGCGGAGAAACAGTCGCTGTTGTGGCAACACCTCCCCCAGACACCGATGAAGCAACCGCAGACCCCGCAGATTACAATGTTGCAGAGGTATCCCTAGGCAAAAGGGGAAAGCAAGGTGAGGTAGACTTGCTAAAGGAGGCAGCAAGGGCAGTGGAGGCCCGATATGAGAAAGAGGCCTAGAGGCTCAAGGCTGAGAAGGAAAAGAATGCAAACCTCATGGGGTTGCTTACTGAGCTGGCCCGACCCATTAATGTCACTCCTCTAGAGACCTCCACCTCAGAATAACTACCATAGAGTGACATAGATTCCCTATGGATAATGAAAAAGAAGGCCCAAGCAGTAGATGAATGGGTCGCCCTGCAGATAGGAAACACCTGGTGTTTCCTGGCGTCCACTCTCCCAGATCTATACACAGCTCGGCAAGTTATTCATCAGGCGAAAGCGCTTATTGAGTAGTGGGAGAGTGACGGCAAAAATTACCAAGCATGGAAGGTGGAGCTCGAAGAGCTCCTCACCTTGGGAGAAGATATGATTTCTGAATCTGGAATTCTGGGTGAGGAATCATTTGATTTTGTAAGAACTCAGCACTCCAGACTTGACCTCACATTGGAGGTAATCAAGCAACTAGTAGGGTCCTTGCAAGAAAAGGTAAACGCTGTAAAATATTCTTCTAATTTATACAGGTCTTTTGTAATAAAGGCTTCCGGGGCTGATCCCCTTAGTACAGATACATATACCCCCGAAGATTCAGTTTTGGGGAGTTTTGATGAGATAATGAACTCCCGATATCAATCCCCGGAGGGGATGGATGGGGCCCAGATGGAAAAATTAACCGGCATGATACTTAAAGGTCATGACGCGACAAGGATAGCAGATGAATTTAAAGAAAATGTTCCGGACCTAGGGGAACAAGTCGAAGGGGCCAAGCACAGAAGGGCCAGCCTAAAAGATATAGATGAAGATGGCATTTCCCGCCTCCTCCAGGCCTTCAACAACAATAAGCAACCTTGAGCTTTCTCTGGAGGTCGGGGAGAACTCAAGTGTTGAATATTCTTTATTCTTTTTGGGACGTAAGTTCCCGGATCCTGGAATTCCGGATCCAAAATTTTGTATTCTTTAAAGTGATTCGTGTCCCGGTCCCGGAGGCCGACCGGTCACTTTCAAAAGTAGTTAATAAATGCTGTCAGAAGGTAGTTGGCCACATCAAGGGGGCGTCGGCTCGACAGTTGGTTTTCTGACAAGGTGGTCTTCTCGAGGCACCGCTCAAGGGTACACCTGGCGCATTGGGGACAGGGCGCTGCATTTTTAATTTATGAGGCATGTAGCCTCGGTCCCTAGGGGACCTACTTTCTTCTTTCTCCTTTCTGGCTCTCTTATCGAGGTTGATTCTTCTTATGTATATTCTTGTCTTATTCTTCTGACATGGAAGACCTATTCCGTCTCTAGGTCTTTTGTAGGATGGCGTAGGTAGTACCGGCCCCCAGATATTCTATTTTATTGAAATATGATGTAAATAGGGTTAGGGTTAGAAGAGAGTTGTATAAATAGGTAGACCGGCCCATGTCCAAGGGTCGACGAAATTGATGATTTTATTGTCCATGATAATAGCAAAGGAATTTCTCATTTTTAGTTGCAAGAGCTCAATGCTCCATTGTTTTGTTCTCAATAGTTAGATGCTCCCCTAGAGCCGCCATTGTATCATGCACCAGTGTTTGCTGGAAGGAACATTAATAAAGAAGGAAGAATTCTTGACAATGATGTTGTTGGCATTCCTGCTTTCGAGTTAATGGTATTTCATGTTTTGATATTCTTTATGTCTTTTACTCTAGTACGTCAGAGTAGATTAACGACCTCCTTACTCCCACTACTGATAAAATGTTAGTTGATGGTTATGTATTTCTTCGGTATTTAGTGTAGTCTATCAGAGTATTATCGATGTTCTGGACATTTCAGCATGACTATAGTTAGATGAAATGTTTCTAACCCTGCTGGATCTTTTTCACTTTATTTGCTAAGTATAGAATGCTAGGGAGAACCTTGTTTTATTGAATCTCCGGAGAAGATGAGTTGAAGAAACCAGCTATCCCCCTCGAAAACAGTCACCTCTCCCAACTGAGCCCCACACTGTCGTGACCCGACACCCAGTGCTTGAAGGCCCGGAGGATTTGTTCCCCCGGACAACCTTTGCAGGCGGAGTTGGCCGATTTCCCCAGAACCCGGTGACAACTTATGACTATTGGCGGACCCGGTCAGCAAAACCCCATCAACAGAAAAGGGCACTAGAAGGAGGGCATGAACTTGTCCCCCTCCCAAGATTCTAATTTTACACCTCCTGAGGGTTCCCCGAGTCATAATTTTAGCCGTCAAGCCTTCAGTGGAATTGGGTCTTTCTCCCTAGCAAAATTTGAAAGAATCCTTAGGTCTGCCCTGAATCTCGGAAAGCTTGTCAAACTTGAGCCCCTTGCTCGAAAGAAACGGACCTCAAAAATCAAACCAGCCGCTATCGTCTGGGGATCTAGCATACCTCAGAATACCCAAGCTTCTTAGGCAATCCCAGGGACCAAAGCCCACACTATCCAACATATACTTCCCCCAATGGCTGCGTACTTCAGGAACACCGGGTCCCCAATGGGCACTTTTTTGGGCGCAACCAATGATTTACCCTCTCACCCAGAAAAGATCTGCCCACGATACGAGCACCTAGGCTCACGGACCGCAGAAGAGCACTTACAGACATACAAAGATGCCATGAATCGACATCGGATCCAACATGAAGATGTTGTGACTCATATGTTTCCCTTGTCCCTAGGACAAAGCGAGTTAAACTGGTACCTTAACTTGCCTGCCAACTCCATCAACACTTGGCAGGACATGGAGGATGCCTTCCTGGCTGCCTTTCGCGTGCATGTGGACCCAGCCTGGTCCCACAACCAGTTCATCTCCATCAGGAAGGAACCCAATGAACCTCTTGTAGCATTCAACCATAGGTTCCAGCACGCCCTGAAGTGGTGCACGGGCCCTTTTATCCCATCTCCAGAAGTAACCATATAGACCTACCTCAACGCGATGGACCCTTTCGTTGCCACTCTCCTTTGGATAACAACCACCCCGAGCAACCAAGAAACCTCGGAAAAAGTCTACAACCTAGCCCTAGAGCTGTCTCGCGGTCTCAACAAATCCCCGGGCGGGATTGGGCAGAACATGCCTTTCAACATGATCCCTGGTGGAACTACATATGCCAGGGGATACAACCCCAATCTGGCAATAGGTGCCCCCTTTATGGCAATGAATCTTCTGCCACCCTCAATAGACCAATAGGCACAGTATGTTTACCCAGCCCAGACCCAGACGACACCGGGTCTGGAAGTCTTCCCTCGGAATCAGCCGCAGCAGGCACAACAATCTCAAACACAGCCATCCGGAGTGCCCTTCTTTCAGTCGTCTATGGATGGAGGATTGCCGCCCTTGACTCCGGCTAATCCTACTGCCTTCCCAGAAAGCCAACAACAACCACAGCCGTCACATTGTGATGCTAACACTTAGTTGACCACCGAGGTCGAATCCCTCTGGCGAATGTTGTCCACTTTAACTATGGACATGAGCCAACTAAAGGCGGGGTCCTATGCACCCTAGAATTCAAATTCCCAGAGAGGAAATATTTTCTCTGGCCAACGAAACAACAATGCGGGAGGAAGGAACTTCAACAATGGGTCTAGGCCCAACCAACAGCAATGGAATAATAACACAAACACTGGAGGCCCACCTCTGAACCAAAATGCCAACCAAAATGGTGCTGGACCATCACATTTTATGCTAGTCATAGACTTCCAGCCCATGACTAACTGGTGTAGACTGCACGATATGGATTCCCACAACGAGGTGAATTGTGCCACTTTGGAGAAGGTCATCATGATCTCCCAGCTGGACAGGCAGCAGTCGCACAATGTCGCTCCTCTAGAGCCTCCTATCCAAGAGCCAACTCACAGTGCCTTCACCTGTGATACCATCTTCTTCGGAACTTCCGGGGAGGACGAAGAAGAATCCAAATTACAGGGATTTTTTGACGAATCTATACCACCCTTCGAGGCCAACGCCTTTACTAACCCGCGGACTCCATACAATACTTGGAGTCAGGTTGGTAAAGGACCAGTTTACACGCCTGTACCCCTACCAAAGATACTCCTCCTCCCTGGAATAAGACAACTGACCGACCCGCACCTCCAAAAGGTCCTAGCTATAACCAAGCAAAAGATCTCATGGAGGAAAATTGCCAGTTCTCGAGAGGAAGATTTGACATTACGAAAGCATTAGAACAGACCACTACCTCCATGACCTTGATGGAGGTTTTGTTGAACTGTCCCGAGTAGAAGAAGTCTCTTCTGAAGCTCTTAGGGAACCCGGAAGCCGTCAGCCACCCGCCCAAGACTGTCTCATTCAAAGACGCTAATGCGGCTGTCTTCCGGGGGAACAATGAGGATCCTCCCTTCTTACTAGGCCTAAATATACACGGAAAGAATATACATAATTTCCTAGTGGAATCTGGAGCTTTGGGTAATATCATGCCCTTGTCCATTTGTCAGAAGCTCAGATTCCACCCCACCCCGTCTAATGGCGCGGTAATCCAGCTGGATAAGACTACTGTAAAAATGGTGGGGGAATTGAAGAACGTCCGGATACATCTTATCCAAGACCCCAGGATATCCAGCATCATTGACATCCAAGTGGTGGACATCCCAGAGACTTACAGGACGTTATTAAGTCAGAATTGGTCTAAGTCCTTGAATGGATACTTTTCAACTGACTTCACCCACTTGTGGCTTCCGTGGGAAGGAGAATTAAATAAGATCTGGGTCGAAAGCAAACCCCAGATGAAATAGGCCCTTACCAAAGTTGGGAGGGTCAATGAGGTCTTTTTCTCTGAGACTTCCCTAGGGGTGTACAAACCTTTTGAAATCTTAACATTTGATTTTATCCCCAGAGAAGATCCCGTTGTGCTGCAAAGGGCCCAAGACCTAGAAGGAAAGATGAGAGTTGAAGTCAACTCTCAAGGTGCCACAACAACCATAGCCACACTCCTGTCTGGCACTTGGTGCCGAGTACACTACCAAAAACATTCAGAACTCAAGTTTAGACCATGTCTTTCGATCGCTAACCGACACCTTGATACCCTTCAGAACAAGCAACATGTAATGGATTCCCCGGGACCCAGTACTCCAGTGGGATGCGCTCCTTTGGTGCCATCCCCCAGGAAATCCCAAACCCAAACGCCCCCGGAGGTAAATTCTACTTCCACGCCGTTAGTCCCAGAAAGAATCCCTAGGTCTTCTAGAAATAATCCAAAGAAAACTCCCCCTCCCCAGCCCCAGATTACAAACAATGACTTATGGACACTTAAGTTTGATGGGTCCCGATCCAAACAAGGCTGTGGGACTAGGGTAGAACTAATCAACCTGCGAGGAAAGTCCTTCCTCGCATCCTACAGACTACAGTTTAACTGTACAAACAATGTTACAGAGTATGAGGCTTTGGTCCTTGGACTCTTATTTGCGTTAAGAAAAGGTATCACCCGCCTCCGGGCTCTGGGTGATTCAGAGTTGATTGTTAAACAAGTCCGGAGTCAATACACATGTCACGATAAAAGGCTGGCCGCATATCGCAATCGGGCTTGGAGCCTTATTGAGGATTTCGATGCCTTCGGGATTGACCTCATTCCCCGATGACGGAACTATGTCCCAGATGCCCTTGTCGTTTCTGCCAACACACTGGAGCCGATGGCCGGCTCGCGACTCTGGAGGTTTTCAGTCAAGATGGTCCCCACCCCATCCATTCCAGATAATGTCACCCACTTTCAAGTTTTCAAGGATGATCAGCATATCCTGGCCTTTATGGAAAATTTTGGTATCTTTGAAGACCAGAGAGTGGAGGAACGAGACCATGATGATACTGGGCAGAGTGATGAAGACGATGGGATCATGGACTTGCCCACTAACACCATCCCAAAGGGGATGGTTGCGCTGGAACAAATTTTTGATTCGAACCCTCGGGCCCGTGAAAAGGTGTCATCTTCCCCCGATGGAGGAAAGTTTGAAAAGGTTAACATCGGCTAGCCTGGTGAAGAAAAGATCATTCACATTGGTACCTCTTGCTCCCCTGAGGAAAAGGAAAATATTCTCACGGTGCTCCGAGAATACATTGATGTAATTGCCTGGGGTTATGAAGACATAAAGACATATGATACATCCATCATGACCCATACCATTCCCTTGAAACCTGATGCTAAGCCCTTCCGGCAAAAGCAAAGACCGGTCAACCCCCTGATAGAGCCTCTGATTCGTCAAGAGGTAGAAAAAATTTTGTCTGCCCGGATAATCTTTCCAATCCGGCACACTACATGGGTTGCCAACTTGGTCCCTATTAGGAAGAAAAATGGTGAGATCCACCTTTGCGTGGATTTTCGAAATTTGAACAAGGCATCTAAAAAAGATAATCACCCTCTCCCTTTGTTGGATGAGGTGTTGCAGATAGTAAATGGATCCCAGATTATGTCCTTCTTAGATGGATATTCGGGATACAACCAGGTTATGGTCAAATACAAAGACAGAGAGAAAATGGCGTTCACCACCAAGTGGGGAACGTTTGCGTATAGGAGAATGCCCTTTGGTTTGATCAATGCAGGGGCAACATTTTAGAAGGCCATGGACATTACGTTTGAGGGCCTTATGAATCGGTGCATAATCATCTACATGGATGATTTGACCATCTTTTTTCGGGACAGGCGTGATCACTCCGCTCACCTCGCTCAGATCTGCGAGAGATGTTGCCGGTATGGAATATCCCTCAACCCCAAGAAGTGCATATTTGAGGTCACCGAGAGGAAGTTGCTTGGGCATGTCGTCTGTGAGAAGGGTATATCCATAGACCCTAATAGAGTCGAAGCATTGCTGAACTTACAAATGCCTAGCAGCAAGAAAGAAATGCGATCCTTCTTCAGAAAAATTAACTTCGTGTGGCGATTCATCACGGGATTCGCAGAAATAGTTAAACCACTCAATGAGATGATGAAGAAGGACACCAAGATTGAGTGGAGTCCAGAAGCTAAGCGGGTGTTCGCCCAGATTAAACAGACAATAACAGAAGCACCTGTCCTGGCTAGTCCAGAATATTCCCTTCCGTTTTACATTTACTCATTTGCTTCACCACATTCTACTGCAGCAGTGTTGACCCAAAAGGTTGAAGGGGAGGAACGACCAATAGCTTTCATGAGTTCCCCCTTTAAGAATGCCAAAGTTTGGTACTCACCACTAGAAAAACAAGCCTTTGCTCTAGTTCAGGCCGTCAAGAAATTCTGGCATTATATTCTCGAGAGAAAAGTACATGCCATCATTCTGGACTAGGCCGTCAAATCTCTACTGATGCAGAGTGAATTAGGTGAGAGACAGGGGAAATGGATGGCTATCCTCCAGGAATATGACTTAGAGATACAACCCATGAAGATAGTTCGGGGGCAGGGACTAAGTCAAGCAATGGTAGAAGAGACTCCCCGCATAGAATGTTAGACTTGCACGGGGGAGTCCATTGCCCAAGATTCGTGGTACACCGATTTGGTATACTTCCTACTAAACAAAAAATTCTTGGAAGGGTTACCTCCCCACAAACGCCATTCCCTGTGGATGAAAGGCGCCCACTTCATGATCAAAAATTTTGCGCTTTACCACAGAAACTACGAGGGAGTGTACCTCTGGTGCATCGACAGAAACTAGGCTGTAAGAGTGATTGATGAATTTTATAGATAGTTTGAGACTGGGCATGGCTCAGCCGATGCCACTGCCCATCAGATCCTCCAGGCTGGATATTATTGGCCCTGTGTATTCAAGGATGTTTACGCTCATGTTAGGAAATGTCATACTTGTCAAACCGCAGCGCACCGTGAACATAACCCAGCCATGCCTCTACAACCAGTCTACGAGGCTAGACCATTTTCCCAATGGGCATTTGACTTCATTAAGGAAATCAACCCCAATTCATCTGCCAAACACTGATATGTCCTTACTGCCACTGATTACTGCACTCGGTGGTCTGAAGCTATACCTTGCAAAAATAACACGGCGGACGTAGTTATCAAGTTCTTGGAAGAAAACATCGTCACAAGGTTTGGAATTCCCTTTGCTTTGGTATGTGACAATGGTCTGGCATTTTCTTCGGCGTAGTTACTCGAATGGACCTACAATTGGAAGATCACACTAAAGTTCTCCAGCAACTATTATCCCTAGGGAAATGGCATTGCTGAATCAACAAACAAAAATCTACTTGAACTGATCAAACACCTGTTAGAACAAAATCCCCGGGATTGGCACCAAAAGTTGAAATTCGCCCTCTGGGCAGATCGCATTCGCGTCAAGGCCGCCCTAGGAACATCCCCATTCCATCTGGTTTATGGTCAGAACCCTGTATTCCCGATCAAATTACAAATCCCAATTTTACAATTTATGTAGGAATTTAGCAACAGGGACAACATTATGGAGGCTCGGCTCTTAAATCTGGTACGAATGGAACAACAGCGAGACGCAGCCCTTGAACATTTTGTGTGTCATCAAGTAGTGGTAAAAGGATGGTTTGACAGAAGGGCCCAATATAAGGCTTTTCAGATTTCGGATCTAGTCCTGTTGTGGGACAAGGCCGGGGAGAAGAAAGGAAAACACACCAAATTCCAACGGCTCTGGCTCGGACCATATCTAATCTCAGAAATCTGCGGGGCAAATACTTACCGCCTCAACACCCTGACTAGAGAACCTATCGCATTGCCCGTTAATGGACAGTTTCTTAAACACTACTTCGAGTAGGGTAAGTTTTCCCAAATTTGTATTATATGTAAAGCCTTTCGCTTGTAAATATCTCTTTCGGGTGTCTCGTTGCGAGGTACCCTGCCTTGTAAATAGTCTTGTCAGCTGTCCTTCGGGATAGTCCTCTTTGCTATTTTCATTTTCATTTTCAATTTTCTTTCAGTGCTGGTGTTTTGTTCTGTCTTGCAGGAATTGGAATGCTTCGCATAACTCTGGCCTCCGGTGCACTGTCTATGGCATGGTGAACTTTAGAATCTATCTTTATCACAGTGGAGTCGACCGGGTCTCCGGGGTTGTTTTACAGGTTATGGCACATTTTGAGCAATCTCCATTGGGTGTTGTCTCTGGGAGTCTGGCAATCAATGAACACAAATAATATAAGGAACAAGTAGTCGGACACACTGAGGGTAGATCGGCTGTACTAATTGGTTGACCCAGGTCTAAAACTCTAAAGAATTCTTCCCGGGCCCGGAGCTTTATCCTCTCTTCAAACATCTAAATATAGGTGGATAGGTGAAAGAAGTGCCGCCATTAAAATTAGCTAAGCTTAAGCTTAATGGTGAAAGAAGTACCACCTTCCCCACCCAGAAACAAATAAAATAACGAGGAAAAGTGAGACAAAATTCCAGTCCCCAGGAGAAGCAAGCGAATTGATGACTGGTTCGATGTAATTAGTAACCCCTTCTCTATTCCTCCCAGAGGTCATCGGCTTGATTTCCTTCCAAAGCACACATGACACCATGGATGAAAGACTACAGACTGACTCCTGTGTGGTTGGATTCCCTCAGATATGTTTCTCTTTACCTGTCAAACGCCCCGGTGGTTTTGCTTGTTCCAGTTTTGCTAACCAGAGATTCTGCAGTTCTCAAATGCGCTAAGACATTTGTCCCAGGTAGTCGCCATTTGTTATGCCCTGCATCCCCGTCCCTACATTTTGTGTGCAAAATGTTGGGTCCCCATTTTCTTTATTTTTTCTTGCGGCCTTGCCTTGTCTTTCTTTCCCTTTTTGTTTTCTTTCTCCGGGGTTTTCTTCCCCGGCGTTGTGTCTTGTTTGTTTTCTTTTTGTCTTCGGGACTCCAGTCCCGGAGGTTGCCTTTTGCAAGCCACCGGATTCTGGACTCCGAGATTATTCATCACGATGTTCTTAAGGAACATCATCACGGGGAATCCTCAGGCCCGGAGTCTGGAGGCTTGATTTTTTGGGGGTTGCTGAAGGAGGAGGAGAGTTACCTTTTACCGCGATTATAAATAGAAGTCATCCGTCACTTTCACACTTACCGCGATTAAAACTTCCAAGCACTTAGAGTGAATTAGAAAGCAATTTCAAAGCGATTAACAGAGCATTTGCAGAGAATTTATGGTAATCTGCGCTTAACATTTTCAGTCATTCTCAGGCAAGTACGAGTGCTTCGTGGTGGTGACTCTGACCATTAGAAAACTTGATTTGTTGCAGAGCTCCTACGGTAAATCCTCCTTTTCCTCTGTCTTCTGCGTTCTCAGGTTGGTTTCCGCATTCTCGCTTCTCTGCTTTGTTTCCACCCTCTAGTTTTCTTTGGTTTCATTTTGTTTTTGTTTGTTTGGTTTTATTTTGTTTCTCTGTCTTGTCTGGTCTGTTGTCTTCTGGTTCTACCACCCGTTGGTGGGTCGACTCTGCCAAAGGGTTGTCCGCCCTCTGTGCAGAAGTAGTCTGTTTGTAAATATGTAGATCGCTGTGTATATGTGTTTTCGCCTTGTCTGATTTTTCCGTGGGCGTCATCCTGTGTTGTATATTTGTGTATATATGTGTGTAGCTGTGTGTCCCCACTTGTATATCTCCTAATTTCTTTGTATATATCCCTCGGCTCCATGTATATCCTTCTAGGTGACTTGACAAGCTGGTCAAGTCGCCTCTGCTTCTGGTTTTCCGCCTCCGAACTCGCTTCGGGGCAGAAAACCACTGTATGTGTTAATTTTGGCCTTATCAATCAACCACACACTTCAACATAGTCCTCCTTCACCAAGAACAAACAAGACTGAATATGAGTTATTCATCCTGCCTGCCTGTGTGATTCGACCTGTTGCCTTCTATCTAGACGGAGTTTTGAAATTTGCTCTCAGGACGAGGGCCTCACAACTATG
>MU225682.1:3841542-3851994 GCA_018584345.1 Thuja plicata | reverse complement strand
GCCCCCACACATATTTCTTTCCTTACCATTTATACTCTTGGTTTTGGGCTCAGTATGGGACTGTTATCTATGTGAAAAGGAAATTTTTAAGCAAAAAAAAAGGACATAAACTACTTGGGTTTTGCACCCTTCTCTCCAAACCATGCAAATTTTCTTCCTTGGGATTGCATGAAGGTTGGTGGGCCCCAATAAACTTGCCGATCACTCCTCTCCTCCATGTGTTGGGTGTTGGGTTCTGACAAGGAATCAATGCATATTTCCCTTTGCCAAGTAAGCCTTCCTAAACCTGCGAAAATCCTCTTTGCCTTCATAAGTTGACTTTATACTTTACTTTCTGCACATTGAGATGGGAGACTTGAGGTGGTCCCCACCTCCACCTTGGTTCATGCGAATACATTTTGCAAAAGGCTCTCCTCCCTTAAAATTTCGCAGGCCTTGACTAGATTTGGGATTTCCAACACCCCCACAAACTTGGCAAGTGGGCCTTGGGGGATGGGGGGTGATGTGACAACCAGGGTAGGTAAGCTAGTTAGTAGGGTTAGTTAGGTTGTTTGATTAGGATTTGTATTAATAGATTCTTTTTAGCATGTTAAGATTTATTTAGTATTTACTTAGTATGTATCAACTTTCTTTTAAATAAAATTTTATTTTTATCCATTGATTAACTATTTAAAATGGATCACTAATATTAGTAAGTTAGGTTAGTTAAGATAGTTTAAGTTAGTTAAAAAGATTTATCACATTGTTGTTTAATTATAAATTATGTAGTTCTTTAATAGATATATTTGTTAATTAATGATGCAGTTAATTACTAGATTTATAGCTTTAGTTTTCTTTTGCAAAATGTATGGATATGGATTATATGGTAATGAGTTTATACTTCTATTATTTGCCCTAATCAGAATAATAGTTTAGCCTATTTGAGAAATAGATTTATCGATTAATTTAAAATGTATAGTTAGTTGTTAATTTAATTTTATTATGTTAATTGGATTATATTGCTCATGGTTTCAAAAGGGTTAGAGGTAATTTAATTTTCTACCAAGAGGTTAACTTAATTGTTTTATTGGAGGTTAATTGAATTTTCTATTAGGAGATTAATGGATTGTGGTTGCAAGTGTTTTTGGTAAAAGGAGATAATTTGATTTAAATTGATATTAGTAGGTTAGGGATTAGATTAGATTTTGATTTTTTAAATTTAAATTAGTAGTTAGTGAGAAAGACAATTGGTATTAGATTTAAATGGATTAGATGTAATCAAGGTTAAGAATCAAAGTAAATACCAGGTCAACTTATTTCAACATATGATCCTATCAACTAAATTACCATCATGATACTACACATGGATAAACATAAAACCATAGTTAGTTCAATCTGACCTAAGAGTTCATGTAACTCGTACAGGAATTTGATGCTCCAACTTTGCATCCGTATGTGGTGTGACCCTAATTCAATCTATGTATATACCTTGCAACTCGAATATTAACTTCTCCATGTTATCACCTTTCCTCAACACATCCATTGTTAGTTGTATGTACTTGTGCTTTAAAAAAAAAAATTGTCTTTATATTTTTCCCTAGTTTTGGGCATGACATTTTGGTATGAGAGCTAGTGTTTTGACACTAGGAACCTAACCTATTACATTTCAACTTATTCAAAGCTTAAATTATTGTGTAGGATGCCTGTTGTCACAAGAGCTAACCGACGAGGCAGAGGTCGTAGAGCTCCCCATGTTGGAGCAAGACAGGAGGATCCATCACCTCCACCTCCTCCACCACCTCCACCACCACCACCACCTCAGAACCCTAACCAGGATATTTTGGATGTGCTCTAAAATCTTATTAGGGTAATTCAGTAGAGGCTACCACCCATAGTTTAGCAGGAGGTTCTTGAAGAGGGAGCACATATTTCAGAAAATGATAAAGCAGTTAGCAGAGAGAGGAGTAGGAGTCCCCCACCTAGGTCTGTTGAGGGTCATGATGATCAGGAGGGTGAGTTAGTTCATCGGGTTTTAATACCATGTGAGCATGAGATATGTGCCAGAGAGAGACCCCCTAGAGATGTTTGAGATGAGATCTGAGAGTTATTGTGACTCTAGCCACCCTTGATTTTGGGATCCACTGACAGGACAGTAGCAGAGGCCTGGTTACAGAGTTTACAGTGATGTTTTGGATTGCGCCCTTATGGGAGTAATCTAAAGGCACGACTTGCATTCCATCTCCTACGAGAGAAGCCTTCCACTTGGTGGGAGAAGGAGGTGTCCATAGGTGGAGTGAGTATTGACACACTCACTTGGGAGTCTTTTGTAGCCCAATTTCAAGAGATGTATCTCTCCGAGCATTTCAGACAGAGACAAATAGAGGAGTTCCATGATCTCCAGTAGAGAGGTCTCATAGTGGCCCAGTATGAGAGTCGGTTTCTTGAGCTCCTTCCCTATGTTGATACATGAAGGATGAGAAATTGTGTATCCATCATTTCATTAAGGGACTTAACATGTCTCTTCAGGCATAGTACGCCTAGCCTTTCCTACCACATTCAAAGAGACAGTTGAGATGACACTTGTAGCCAAGGATATCTATACTAGACAGGAGTCTCAAGATCGGTCTTAGCATCAAAACCCCTCTTCCCAGCAGTCAGAACAATAGAGATCTCCTTGGAAAGAGAAACAGAATCACTCAGCAGGATCCTTTAAAGGTCAACAGTCTCAGCAGCAGGGATCCCAACAAGATTCTAGACAGAGGCATTCACAGGGTTATTAGGGCTCTAAACCCAAATAGTGGTAGTCTTAGGGTCCTACATAGGATCAGAGGACATAGACCCCTTAGGCACAGCCAGCTAGGACTCAACAGTCCTCTAGGGGTGGTTACAATAATTCTAGTAGGACCGAAGGACCACAATAGTCTAGATCATAAGGAGTGTAGATTCATACCAAAGGACCATGCTACACTTGCGGTGGTATGGGTCATATAGCAAGAGAGTTCCCACAGGGACAGTCAGCCAGTGGTCAGAGAGGGGCTACCTAAGAGCCTACAGTTGGAGATATGGGTAGATCCCATAGATTTTTTTCTGCGGTTGATAACCACCAGGCCGAGCACCAGGCCATGGTCATAGAGGCCACAAGTATGATTCAGGGTATCAGTGTTTCTATTTTATTTGATTTAGGAGCCATGGACTCCTTTATATATCCCTATGTAGTGGAGCGTTGCAGGCTAGTGGCCGTTAGACAGGATGTCGGTTGGGAGGTTGAGTTAGCTTTAGGAGCTAGAGTGTCTGTTAGTTCCTTAGTTCACAGTTTTCAGATTCAGATGAGAGACTTAATCACGATGACTGATCTCTACATTACCCCTCTAGATTCTTATGATGTATTCCTTGGCATAGATTGGCTATATTCCCATAATGCCAAGATGGATTGTCGTCAGAAGAGGGTTGAGTGTGTTGATAATCACGGTGCTTCTATGGTGATATTTGGAGTACAAAGACCCGTATCCCTTCGCATGATTTTTTCTATGCCGCTTAGGCGGTGCATGCAGAAGGGATGTCAGTTATTTTCCATCACCATTAGTGATAGAGAGGAGGATTCAGAGGGGGAGCCTTTGCTTGAGGATTATCCTATTCTTTAGGAGTTTGTAGATGTATTTCCTACTAAGCTAAATGGTATGCCTCCACGTATGGTAGTTGATTTTTACATAGACCTTGTACCAGGAGTTGAGCCCGTATCTAGAGCACCTTAGAAGGATGAACACACATGAGCTCAATGAGCTCAAGATTTAGTTAGAAGAGCTCTTGGAGAAAGGGCATATCCAGTCTACTATATCGCCTTGGGGTGCACCAGTGATTTTTGTGAAGAAGGATGGATCACTTAGATTGTGCATTGATTATCGACAGTTGAATAAAGTAAAAATTAAGAACCGATACCCACTCCCCAAGATCGATGATTTGTTTGATTAGTTGCAGGGTGCGCGAGTGTTCTTGAAGATAGATTTGAAGTCGGGATACCATCAATTACAGATTGTGGAAAGTGATATCCACAAGACTACTTTTTGCATGAGGTATGGTCATTATGAGTTCACAGTAGTGCCATTTGGTCTCACGAATGCTCTAGCTGTGTTCATGAGCCTCATGAATGGAGTATTTCATACTTTCTTGGATAAATTTGTGGTAGTGTTCCTTGATGACATTCTGATATATTCTCGCAATGAGGAGCATGAGGAGCATCTGAGACAAGTTTTGCACTGTATGAGAGAGAATCAGTTATATGGAAGCTTGTCAAAGTGTGCCTTCTTTAGACCCAAGGTGCATTATCTTGGTCATGTTATATCTGACGATGGGATCTCTGTAGACCCATCAAAGATTAGAGCCATTATGGATTGGCCAGCACCAACCACTGTCACTGAGGTCAGAAGTTTTATGGGCTTAGCAGGATATTAAAGACGCTTCGTAGCAGGTTTTTCTAGAGTAGATCATCCCATCACCTCCCTTCAGAGAAAGGGGAAGAAGTATGAATGGACAGAGAAGTGTGAGAGATATTTCCAGCAGCTCAAGAGAGCCCTAACTAGTGCACTGATTTTAGCAGTGCCAAAGCCTTTGGCAAATTTTGTTGTATGTATGGATGCTTCATTGGATGGTTTAGCAGCAGTCCTTATGTAGGAGGGTCATCCTATAGCTTTTGATTCTAGGAAGCTAAAGACTCATGAGCTTAATTATCCTACTCATGACCTAGAACTCACAGCGGTGGTTCATGCCTTAGTGAGATGGCAACACTTCCTTCTAGGTCACCGATTTGAGCTTCATTCAGATCACCAGATCCTACAGTATATCTTTACACAGCCCAATCTTAATGCTAGGCAAAGGAGATGGATGGATTTTTTGTGTGAGTATTTATTTGATTTTCATTACATCAAGGGGAAGGAGAATGTAGTTGCAGATGCCTTGAGTAGGAGGCGACACAAGATCTCATCTATGACTTCTAGTATAGATTTGAGGGAGCACATTTTGCATCACTTGCAAGAGGATGGATTATATGTGGAGTGTTGGTTGTATTTCTTGTTTTGGTAGTTTTTCTGGTTCCTTGTCCTGCTCTCCATATTCTGATGTGCTCAATTCTGCTATCTCTCGTTCCTTGTGGCCTTACCCATGTCAAGTTTTAGGTTTTCAAGTCTAAACCTTGCTCAAATTGTAAAAACCCTGAAAACCCTTGCCTTTCCAAGTGTTAAACGTTAAAATTAAACCCTAGGTCATGGCGCTTCTATTTCAAAGTTACTTTTTCCATTCACTTAAGGCATGTGTCTCAATTGAATCGCCTTCTCGCGATACCCCGAGCGAATATTCCATAAGCCTTCCCGACTTGGAATTTTCCTTATGTCACGTGGTCTTGTTCAAAATCAAAATATTCCTTTGGCACAATGAGACTCAGTGATTCTTTTATGTCGGGTAGTCGCAAGATAGTTATCTTATAAAGCTTTATGAAGAAGGGACCCACTGCTTAGTCAAGTGATCGCAGGAGATTTTTCACAGTTATGAAAATGTCTTCAGACTTCGCGATTACCTTCATGTTGCTTTATCGCCAAGTGAAGAAAAATTTAAAGGTTAAGTCAAGCCTTCAGTCGCGTGGTCTCGAAATGGAGCAGCAGTTAAGGGATTTTAACCAAGACTTCGCGACTGACCGTTTGAGGTTTTACAGTAAAGTATAGTCGGGATGTCGCCAGAACAAGATGATGACTCAGTCTTCAGTATGCAGTAAGTCAACTAATGATCGAGTGAAATGTGTCATAAGGTGGGTGGACATTCAAAGGATTATCACATGGTCGCCAGAAGGAGAAAACAGACTCAGCGACAACAAAACTAAGTACTTTCCCTTCAGTCGCGGTGTCTGAGAATGATTTAAGGGTATGCACTAGCATATAGCGATTAAGCGACGGCCGCAGGATGAAGGAATAAGAAGATCTGACGGTGGTCGCTAAGTCTGAGAAGAAAGGTTCCCTATCAAAAAATTCCTCTCAACTTGGTGATTAAGGCATATCGCACAGTCGTCAGAAGTGGAAAAGGGGCGCATATAACTGTTGTGATAAATTTTAACATTCAGAGCTTATATCCCGCGATTGGGCGACTAAGCATTGTCGCATAGTCTTGAGATGAAATCAAAGCATTTGGAAATAGGGAGATAACCGTAAAGGGTTAAGTAAGACAGTTAGTCGCAAGGTCTCAGAAAGAATGATAAGTTAGTCCTAACTCTGCGCGACTATGATTTCAGTTGGGTCGCATGATCGCCAGATCGTGACTCAGGTTAGCCAAAGGTAAGAAAGTGCATTGTTGCCATGTCTGGAGATGGAACCATGTTTAGTGACAAAATCTCGTGACAAAGAGACTTAATGCAGTCGCGTAGTCGCCTGATTCACAAAATCTAAAAGCGGCAGCAGTTTTTTTTGATGTGACAGTATGAATCACTCGGCAACCAATCACAGGCTTGTATTTTGATCATTGTGAAAAAAGAGTAGCTGAGATGTAAGGCAGATAAAAAATCACAGTGTGACATGTCAGCTCTTTTAAATGTTATATGATTGTTCTGAGGATTCACTTTTCAAAATTTGATTTCCTGTCAAGCTCAGAAACTACGGCTAGGTTTTTGTTCAAGTTCACAGCATGGCAAATTAATGACAGAACTGATGTTTTTGAATTATGAGTTGTGTACTCTGAATGATGACTATAAGGAGTTGATGGTGCATTCATTTTCATTCACCATGCTTTAATTTTTTAGAGCCAAAGTTGCTAAGTTTTCATAAAAAATAAATATTTTGCTTAGCTTGCTATGTTTCCAAAGTTCGCCAAAGAGTTCTAAATTTCAGGAAATTATGCTCAGAACAGTCAGTTGATTTCAGAAATAGATTTATTTCAATATCAGTTAGGAAAAAGAGATTCAGAGTATTGCAAACATGAGCGGGGCTATGAGTGTTGCTTTGACAAGTGGAGGGAGTGAAGAGGAATAGAAAGGGAAGGCCAGTTTCTCTGATGAGTTTCTCTGTCTCCTGCCTGGTTCTACGCAAAATAAGAAGGCCAATGCTAATGTCCTTCTGGATGAATACAAACACATCCGATATGCTGTAACTCTGGGGACAAATGGTTTCTCCCTTTTCAATTATTTCTATAAAAATTCTGATAAGCCCATCCTAGTATCAAACCCTTGGACATGTGGTTTAGCTAGATTACTTGTTCCTGATGTCTTCCTAGATGTAGACCTATTTTTAGACCTAGCTAATCACTATGATGTCCTGACAAAGACCATCAAAAGGGATGATGGCACTGCCCTGCTAATATTAAACAGAAACTCATTCATGCAGGCTTTTGGCTTATTCAGTACCATGTCTACTAAAATTGACATGACAAAGCAAGGGAAGAGGTACAGTTCAAAGCCTGCTATTGCAAAAGGCTTATTGAAGAAACACATGTTAAAAGAAGTGAGAAATTACTTAGGTCCTATGGTTGAGCCAAATCCATATTATTATAAGGATCTGCACTTCTACATTAAGTATAATGCTTATGCCCTATGTAGAGTGCTAGGGATAGATGGAGATGCAGAGAAAATCAATGTTGGCATCTTAATGATGGTACTAGACTTGCAAGAGGTGCATTCCAACATCATTTATGATTACATACAGCATATAATTGATGAAATGCATGAGGGTTTCATCGCAACCCAGAAAAGACTAAAGAATCCAAAGGAGAAGGAACCTAAATTTTTGCATTATTCGATCCTAATGCACCTCCTCTTATACTTCAATTTTGTAATCATGGATGTTCATAATCTGACTCCTCGGAGATTCTATCAAACAGCACCAAATCCTATCCAATTTTGGGTCAGGGTTTGGAATTACACTTCTAGGGATTGTGACTACTGTGCTTTTCAGAATTGGATTGTGTATCTAATTGTACAGAGTTTGGGAACAAGCAGGACTAGAGTCCCTTTGAAGGTTATACAACTACTGAGGCCCTGTGATTATATAGATAATTGGCCTGAAAAACATAACTGGGGTGATTTCTTCTTGGAGAAGAATTATACCATTATCAGGGTATATGGGTGTATTCATCCACCTCATTTATTACCATATCATGTGCCTGCAAGAGTAGCTGCAATGAAATTCATATGGCAGTTGATGTTAATAGATAATGAGCACTATGCACCGCACAAAAAGGGGACTATAACCCCTAGGCAATTCAAAATTTCCAACTTTACAATTGGAAAGAATGCTATTGATGAAGTGGGTCAATGGTTGGGAAAATACAGAATGGGGGCAGACCCTTATAGGTACATTGACCCAGAGGGCTTCATGGCAAGGGTTAGGAAACTATATACTCCTACCATCCCTAATACCAATGTTCACTGTGAGTGCATAGAAGAAGATGCAACAAGGAACATCTTGGATGAAGATGACATCCACACGAGAAGACTGAGAATATAGGAGTTGTTGAAACTGGAAAAGCAAATAAAGAGAAATGGGTTGTCCTTTGGGGGTTTTTACCCTGACCTCCCATATTTTGATAGGATTAAGGCCATGATAGACAACTATTATGTGCTTGTAGAGCAACTGGATACAGTCCTGGATAAAAAAGGTGCTCAGACACCTGAACACTTAGAATCAGAATATGATAGTGGTGATGACAGTGATTATGCATGTCCTCCCATGTATCCTTCACCACAACAAGCCTCAGAGAAAGAAATGGCTGAGATTCCACAGTTACAGGGAGTAGAAGGACACATTATAGATCTGACAGTTGCTACCCAACCTGATGATATAGAAGGACCTGCTGCAAAGAGGCAGAAGTTGGAATTAGGGCAGCCTTCAATGGAGGGCCAAAGTAAGAAAAAAGATAAGGCTAAGGCCTTAGTACTTGGCACTAGGTTATATGACCATAACCTAAGAAAAGCAATCAGGGAAGGCAAGAAGCAATGGCTTGACCTAGAAGATAAAGTTGAAATACCACTCAGGGCCTCTGTTGATGAAATATTGCTTCATCAATAAAAATTTCTAGATGATGATAGCTTTGTAAAAACAAAGGAGTTTAAAGACTTCCTAAGATGGCATAAAATAAAGCAAATAAGATCCCAATTAACAGTTGATGGGAAATAAACAATTACAAATGAAGTCCTAGTGGCCTTATAGAATTATGATCCTGAGAATGAGGATATCTCGCCTGAGGATGCCAGGAAGATGGTGCTGGGAAGTGGGATATTGTTGGCTGAGGGATAGGATTTAGCATATGCTTTCATTATAGACCAAATCAGAAAGCAGCCAGATCTCAAAATGGCTAGTGAGGTCTAGGTAGGAGACATGATAAAAGGATTTGGGTATAGCCCAAAATCTCAAGCTTTTGCAATGTGGAGCCTAAGCCCAAAAGACCAGAAGCCCTAGTTAGTAAATATTCAAGAGAATATGGTGGGCAATCAGATGGTGTGGCCTGTACAAAATACAGGGGATTTAAAAATCTCCCAAATTATGACACACTGGGCTCAATTGGATGAGGACAAGACCAAACAATTATCTGAGAGATATAGTACTTTGTTGGAAGAAACAAGTGCATTGTCTAAAGACAGAGATATGTGCCACATACAACTATACCAGCGAGATCAGATGATCAAGACATTGATAGAAGAATTGGAGGCAAAGCCTGAGGTGGTATATGTACATGCACAACCACCACCAATGCAGATTGAGGATAATCCTAAGTCAGAAGAGGCTGTAGAACAAAAGGTGGATGAAGAAAAGGGAAATGCAATTGCTTTGAAGGCATTGAAAGGCATACTACAACATAGAATTGAGATTCTAAAAGACAAAACTGATGTTGTAGTCAATACATATAATAAGTTGCCAGCTTTGCATACTGAGGTAATGGGGTACCTTGCCATTCTAAACCCTTACTTCACTAAGTGGTCTGCTAGGGAAAATTTGTTTGAGAAGTTGTCATCTTTACAAGCTATAAGAGCAGATTTTCCTGAAATAGTGAATGAAGTGGGAGATGAGATCAAAAGAGTCAATATTGCTCTCTCATTCTTCAAAAGAAAATTGAACTAGATAGAGGTTAAATTGAGCCTCTTTTCAAATGATTTCAATAGGTTTATTCCTTCCTTAAGGGGAAATGATGAGCAAGTAAAGGCTATAGATGCCTGGAAGAGTGAGTTTGACACTAAGATGCCTAGTGAAGATGCATTTCTCTTGGGAATAGATGTTGATATAGAGGGATCCAATAAAATATTGGATGAAACCTTCAAAGAAGAGACTGATATCAACAAGTTCCTACTTGATGTCAAAAAAATCACTGATGCTAGATGGGATAGGAAAAAGGTGCAAGTACAGAGTACTCAGGACTTCAAGTGGCCATCAGATGATGAAGTAAAGGCTTGGGAAGTTATGACTACACCAAAGAAAAAGAAGCCTATAGTTGAAGAAGAAATTTTGGACG
>MU225682.1:3797345-3813263 GCA_018584345.1 Thuja plicata | reverse complement strand
ACAATTTGCAAGAACAGAAAATGGACTTCTTATTATCTCCACAAATGCAGAATTACAAACTTTCAGAATTACAATATGCAAAGCCACATGGGCATTCCCCTTATAATATTTTGTAGGACAAAGCCTCAAATTATTACCCAGATCTACACAGAACCATCCCGAACTGCCTAAGACAACACTACGGGCCTTCTTTATATAGGCAATTTCCACCGCCCAAGAAGGTTCCATAAATTTAGCCCTTAGGGCCGACCAAACTTAGAATTATTTTATTTTTCAATTTAGTATATCAAAGTCGGCTCAAAATAACTTTTGAAACCCGAACAAAAATTTTGAAGGAAAATTATTTTCTGCTATTTCAGGTGGCCCAACTTTCGGAGACCATAAGTCATCACCAGTTGACCCGACTGACTATTATAACCCCATTTCAGAAATTCCACGAAGCGCTCTACAACATCTAAATAAAGCAAGCTTCATTTAGCCCGAGTTTCGACCTCATCTGGGGCCTCTAAAGCCTTCAAAACTGAGCTCAAAGTTTCTATACCCTGTTTTCAATACCAAAATTTTTCAATATCTTCAAAACTAGACCTGATCTAGCCATGAAACTTTACTGGCAGGCTTATATGACTGAGATGAACCTCCACGTGCAAAATCAGAACATTCCGAGATCGTATGACCAACTTACTAAAAATAGCAAGTTTCCATAAATAGAAGCTCTGCACAAGGTAGCCCTTATTGAAAAGAAAACAGAAATATTTTTGGGTGATGCAAGATTGCCCTTACACCCAGGATGCTCCTGCATCACTACCATTAGTTTTGTCTCAATGCTTCACACTTGCTTTGAAGGGTTCCAAACCTAAACCCTTCATACCAATTCCACAAATGCTACAAGGGTCTTTTCCACTACTTGTATGCTCATTCTACATCCATACATTCCCATTTGAATAGGTCTTTAATCTCAATTTGGTCGAGTTCCAAATTTTCACTCAAAATATCCTATTAGGCCTAATTGACCAATTAGCCCTATCTAGAGGGTTTTTCTGGATTTACTCCTAAATATTCCAAAAAACCCCCAAAACTAATCTAGGATCATGATATCCTTTTTTAATACCTCAAGGATTTTCAAGGTCTTGGGTCCCCAAGCCTTCCGTACACCTCTCTCCTGAATTGTAGGGCTATTAGGCCTATTTTGTCTCTTCACAAGCAGTCCACTGAATTCTATGGAAAAATGTATCCAAATGGATTAGATGAGCTCTAAACTCATTACCAGGGATCTATAAGACCCTAAAGACTTTGAGACGACACTTGTTTCAAAACTTGCATACACACCCTTGTCTCTGCATTCATCTTTTCCTCTGCCATACACCTAAACGGATAGTCCTAGCTCACCTAGGGCATGGCTATAAAAATAGAAAATTGAATCCTCTGACCTCCTACTTGCATATGTACACTATACAGAGGCTCCCCTAACTCATTCATCCAACCTTTTGAGCTTCCCACAGTTGGATTTCAAGGGGGAGCCATAAAACGAAAACTACACTAAACTGGACCAACAAACTCACTAAAACTTAAACAATTTCCTACAGCTAACAAATTAACACTACACTACTTGCTCCTTGAATGAAAAATTCTTACATATATTCCTACTACATGAATCCACTAATAGATCAAGTATTTCAATCCATTAAACACTAAGAACATTCAAATGAGTTGACTGTACTTTGTATCTCAGAACACTTGCCCTATTGCTTTCAAAAACTTGCTTACAATCAATCTACATTGGGAAATGAGCCATAAAGTATCATAAGATGATTCCTCCACCATTTTAGGCCACTATAATTTATTTTCCACTCCTAGAATGAGGGGAATTGAAATTTTTCGAGTTGCATGCAACATTTGCAAAAGTTGCAAATGTTCTCATGACAACTTTTGAGCATCTAATATTTATGATGCAAACTATCTTTTAGGGCCTCTAACCCATACAAATAGATGGAATAACATCATTAAAGACTCTTTAAGCATATTTATCATATTACATAGGTCTAGGACACATTTAGACCCCATTTCCCAAATTTAGGCCTATTCTAAGGACTAAACACTTAAAAGCAAACTAAACTAAAACTAGAATGAAATTAGCACTAACCACTAATTCACCTAGTCACACACAACAAAAAGACCTTCTAAGTTCTAAGAAAAAACATACTAACTTGGCTAGAGTCAGTTACAAGCCAAAACTAACTAGGGCTTTGAGTTTATCCTAAGTGCTCCTGCACCATCAATTAACCTTAATCCTTTAGTAATCAAATCCTTGCATTACCGACCATATGTGCTATTCTTATCTTATGCATGTTATATCAATTCTAAAAAATAATTTTCATGTAAACATTCATGAAATGTAATGACACGTGACACAAGATTTGGTAACACTAAAAACCCATGTTAGAAGGTAAAAACTACGGCGGGGATGAAACCCACAAAACTTCACTATCTGTAGAATGGAAGGGGTCGGTTAAGGCTTACAAGTTTGATCACTTCTAATGATCTTACCCTGTTAGGAGTAACATGTTTAGACTGGTTAAGGTCTACTCTGTTAAGATCTTTAGCAACATTGTTTAGTGTGCACTCGATTAAGAGGTTTACAAAAGGATTGTTAAATCCACCTTCTCAAAGGATTTCTTCTATTTGCTACACTTGTTAGAATATAGTCAAAAATACTTATTGACTTGAGTATATGCAATCTAGAATTTCTGATTACATATCCATTAAAGATTAAAATATTATGTATCACCTATAGTGACTGATTAATACCTCTGTTCTGCTTGATAGTCTTAGATCTTGTTCTTTATAACTAATTCCATCTTTTTTTGTAGTTTTGCATAAAACTTTGTCTCTAATCCATAGAAGTGTCTACGGATAAAATCATCATCACATCTTTTTGTTCTGATTGATTACACATTTATTTATACAATGAATTTGACCTAAATGAGTTTCACACTTTTCAATGTTAACTCTATGATCAAAGGTTTACAACTTGACCTTGATCTCCTAGTTCGCATGTTTTCAATCAGTTAGATTGATTAAAACAATTACAATTACTTTACTTGTACCTCAAGAAATGGATTTAAAGATAAGATTTAAGATAAATATAAAACTTAAGTGTTTTATCTGACGTGTAAGTCAGATCCACATTTCTCAGAATAAAGTTGTCTCTCGATAGACTGATGCTCAGGTTGCTCTGTAAACTTGTTTGTTGGGTTCCTCTGTTGTCTGCTTTGTCATTTTACACTGTTGACTGCTTTGTCAGGTTACACTATAAACTTATGTCAGGTTCCTCTATGAATTATGTTGTCAGTTTACACAGTGATCAATCCGTCAGGTTCCTCTGTACTTAACATTTTCAGTGACCTCTGTTTAACTGTTGTGTCGGGTTTCACTGTAAACTTGTCTTTCAGTGATCATGTACCGATGATTCAAAAATTGTTTCCTTTGCATACTAATGGCAAAATATGATCATCAATATCCCCCTTTGACATTAGTATCAAAAACTGATATGTGCAAAACTAAAATGTTTAGTATATACACCATGTATTTTACCTTGTCAATATGACTCCCCCTATGTGCATGTCGGTATAGTATATGTACATGAATATACACTTGCCTTTATACTATTTCCCCCTTTCACCTTATTTCTCCCTTTTATTATTTATCTCTTTGTCACATATTATTTCCCCCTTTTTTGATAACAAGGACAAAGGTGTCATACTTACAACTTGTCAAAAATGTGGGAATGGGAGTTTTGCATGTTTTCCATCATTTTCTCCCATTGTTCTTTTAGGTGGTCAAGGGTCATGATCTCCAATGTGATCCTTGCATGCATATCATATATGCTTTCTATCACAGACATTTCAAGGGTGGCAATCAATTGTCTTGTCGTAGTCATATATTGTTGCAGTAATGTAATATTTGTTAGGAGTAGATCTTGAAGCTCGGTTACCTTATCTCTGAACTTTGATTCTGCCTCTAAAATCTCAAGTCTTAACCTTTTAGCTTCCATAATATTTTCATAACGCAACTTGATTGCATTGTCCATGGTTGTAAGACCTTGTGCACTAGCATTTAGATCTGCATCTATCTATGCAATCTTCTCACTGTTCTCCTTAGTGAATTGCTCTATTGTGCATAACTTTTAAATTAAGGTTATAGATTTTGAAATGATTGGTTCCAATTCATTGACTAGTTCAGATAGCTTTACCTTGTTCTCAGCCACTTCTTGGCTGATTTTCTCTGTCAATTTGTATTGATACTTTTGTTCTGCGCATTCTTCTATTGCCTTCTCTGCATCCACATTCTATGATGTGATGCCTTCTATAAGAACTGCTAATTGACCAATGATAGAAGCATCTTGATCAATTTCGGTATTAGGTACAATCTACAGAAGTATTTCCTTGGTTGTCTCTAGTACCTGTGAGTCCTTTTTCTCCTTTTTAAGCTTATCTTAGATAACTTTTCTTTTATAAAGTTTTGCATACATTTTAAGTGACTCTAGATCCAATGTCCTCGGATCACAGTCTAGTATTTCAATGATCTCTTCTAGGGTGACTAGATTCTTATTCTTCTTCTTCTTCTTCTTCTTCTTCTTCTTCTTCTTCTTTGAAAGTGTAGTGGAAGCACTTGTATGCAATACCATAGCAAGTTCCTTTGATTGGTCTGATGTACTTGATGAAGGCTTTGGGGTGTAGTGCCTTTTATCTGCTGCTCAGTGTCTACCTGTCAGTTTGGTGTGGACGTCTCCACATCAAGCTTAGCTTTCTCTGCAACTTCTCCTTCGGTATCCTTAGGAGTGGCATCACCTTGATTCTCTTCTTCACCTTTATCTTTCTTCTCTCCACCTATTTCTTTCTGTTCTCCATCTATTACATCCTGCTCATCAGTTGTGTTTTTATGCTCCTCTTCACCCTTATCCTCAGGTATGCTTGCATCATGCTTGGGTGACTTCTCCTTTTGTGAGATGATATTGATAGCCTATATTAATAATGGCATTTTCCCATGTATATTAACTTGTGCAGCATCTGTGAAAAATCCATTTTGGCTGATCTTAACAACATTGTAAGTAAAGAGGAAATGTTCTGGAGGCAAAGGTCAAGATCAGTGTGGTTGAAAGAGGGGGACAAAAACTCTCGCTTCTTTCAGCTATCCACTATGAAACACAGGATGACTAATAGAATCAGTGCCATTAAGAAAGGGGATCTTACTTTGGAGGAAGACAAGGAGATTGCAAATGAGGCCATCAGGTACTTCACACAAATCCTTTCTAAAGAGCATAACCTCATCGAGGATGACTAGGAGGTTATTCTTCAAACTATTCCTAAGGTGATCATGGAATGCTAGAATAAGCACATGTTGGCAATCCCGGATCAGGCAGAAATCCATAAAGCTCTTTTTTCTTTACCTGTGGAAAAAGCCCCTGGCCCAGATGGTTTCCCTTCTTTCTTTTTCCAGATGTACTGGGAGGTTATCAAAGATGACATTGTCAAAGCTGTCCAGGAATTTTTTGGTGCCAAGAGCCTTCTTAAAGAGATCAACGCCACTTTTCTTTTCATCATCCTGAAAATCCCAAGTGTGGATTCTTTTGATAGCTTTAGGCCCATTAGTCTGTGTAACTCTTTTTACAAGATTATCTCTAAAGTCTTAACTCTCAGACTGCTTAAAATCCTCCCAGTTTTAATTGCCCCCTAGCAAACAGGCTTTGTCCCTGGTAGATAAATTTTGGACTCTATCATGGCAGTGCATGAGGTGATTCATTCTTTGGAGGAGGGCAATCAGGAAGGATTCCTACTTAAACTGGACCTCTCCAAGGCATATGATAGGGTTGATTGGTTCTTCCTGAGTAACATTTTGGGAGCTTTTAGTTTCAATGACAAGGTATTAAAGATTATTCCGTAGTTGATCTCCACTCCTTTTGCGGTTTTGGTGAATGGATCTCCTTCAGACTTCTTCAAATCCTTTAGGGGTATTAGGCAAGGGGACCCCCTCTCCCCGATTCTCTTCATCATTTTGGCTGAGTGCTTGGGAAGGCTTATCCATGATTATAGGAGAAGGGGTCTAATTAGTGGGCTATATCCTTATTCAGGCCCTTTCACTTTTACTCACCAACAATTCATGAATGATACCATTCTAGGTGGTGAGTCTTCGGTTAAGGAAGCTAGAAATGTTAAGAAAATCCTTAATTCTTATTCCAATGCTTCGGGTCAGCTTATTAACTGGAACAAGAGCTCGGTGTTCTTCATTAACACTCCCATGGACAGACAGAGGAAAATGGTTGGCATTATGGGCTGTGGTACTCGCTCCTTTCTAGCTTCCTATTTAGGTCTTCCGCTCAAAACCAAAACCCTTGAGGCCTTCTAGGGAGGCCTTATTGATAGATTCAACAGGAAATTGCCAGGCTAGAAGGGCATCACCCTGAATCAGGCTAGAAAAGTGACTCTGATACAATCTACTCTTCAGAACCTCCCTGCTTATGCTCTTAGCCTCTTCTCTATTCCTGCTAAGGTGGCAGACTCTCTGGAAGCTATTCAAAGAAAGTTATTATGGGCCGACAAAGATGGAAACAAGAAATACCCACTTGTGGCTTGGGATACTATATGCAAGCCAAAAAAACATGGAGGGCTGGGCATCAAGAAGTTGAAGTAGTTCAACAAAGCTCTGCAAGCTAAGAAGATTTGGAGAATTTTCAACTCTATAGGGGAATGGAGGGATATTATGAAGGAAAAATATGCAGCTAACTTAACCTTCAAACAGTTCATCAGCAGAGATTTGGACCCAAAGGGATCCCACATATGGAATGGCATTCTGAGGACTAAAGGTATAGTGACTGCAAAAGCAAGATGGAAATTAGGCAATGGTAAGGATGTCAACTTTTGGCATGATGATTGGCTCAGACAGTGTCCTTTATGGAACTTGGAGCCATATAATAGGTGGGATGAACATAGCATTGAAAGATACGGTAGTAGAGTTAGTGACTACATAACCAACAATGGATAGGTGAATCTTACTGAGGTGTCCCAGGACCTAAAACCTCTTATGGTCAAAATGGGTCACACTCCCCTCTCTCTCAATGAAGATGTTATAGTTTGGGGGGAAACAACTGATGGTAACTATAAGGTGGCTTCAGGATATGAAACCATGCAACAAGTTGGTACTATCCCCATATGGGCCAAGGCCTGGTTTCCTGGTATTATCCCTAAGGTTAACATCTTTTTCTGGACTTTGCTCCAAAATCGCATTTTGACTATGGATAACCTAATAAAGAGGGGGCAGTATATTCCTAATAGATGCATCCTATGTAAAAATCAAAGTGAAAATGTGGACCACTTATTTATCCACTGTGATTTCACCATGAAAATATGGCATCATTTCCTGTCTTTTTTTGAGACATCGTGGTGTTTCCCCAATACTACTCTTGAGCTCTTTGACCAATGGAATCAGGGGGGAGTGGTCATCATCTTTGGTCTTGGGCTATGCCACACATTTGCTGGGGGCTATGGAAGGAGAAAAATAACAGGATCTTTAGGCAAAAGGCTACCCCTGCTAAGTATGTTGCCCAAAAAATTTCAAATGCCCTTATGGAAAACTATACTAATTGTAAAGGTATCAGCCCACTTCACAAAAATAGGCCCAATAACACCAATAAAAGTTTGGATTACAGATGGACATTACCGCCGGAAGGGTGATTCAAAACTAATTTTGACGGGGCAGCAAAGGGCAACCCTGGGATGGTTGGTGTGGGAGGAATCATAAGGAACTCACATGGTAAAGGAATTGCTGCTATTTTTCCCCCCTGGGATCACAAACCAACCATTATTCTGATGCTAGTGTGGCACATCACACCTTAAGGCTAGCCCGAGAAATGGGAATCAAGAATTTATGGTTAGAAGGGGATTCAAAGAACATCATAGATTGCCTAAATGAAAAGATTGGGCATTCATGGACCATTGAGAACATAATAGGGGAGTGCAGACAAATCCTCAAAACATTTGATCAGGTCCATGTGGCACATGATTACCGGGAAGCCAACCAGGTGGCGAACAGACTGGCAAACACGGGAGTCAAGAGTGAGGGAGTGAAAAAATGGTATGACAGGAATAATTTACCACCAAAAATTTTAAATATCGTTGAAAGTGATCGGGTTCCGGGCAGACTCGAAGTTATTAAAGGTTAATTATGAAGAGTTATGACAGATGGGGGAAGAATCCCTGTATGATGTACAGGTACATGAGACACGAAGGGATTATCATATTTAGGCCTCGTCGGCACACTTGGAGGCATAAAATTAATTATAGCATTCAAGAGGCAAAAATAAGTCTCTCGAAACATCAACTCGATATCACTCTGAAATAGAGGGCTTTTAGTGAGAAGCACACCAGAAATAGAGGAAGCAGAGAAATTGTAGAAATGGTGGGAGAAAGGCACATGAGAGAGCCAGAGAAGGAAAAAGAAAAATAGAGCCAGAGATCCAAGGTTTGGGAGATTTTGAATAAGGGTGAAGTGACCACCTACATTGAACGCCTTCATGGGTGGAAGCCCTCTATTACAAAGATGATGGTCAATAGCTGGAATGAAGGGAAGGTGAAAATTGATGGGGTAACTTTTATGGTGATGGAGGAAATTGTGTCGGCTGTGACTGGCATTCCCATCATTGGGAAGAAATTTTATAGGGATAGGAATATTTCTAGCCAAGCTTTGATAGATTTTGTTAAAAATGAGGCAAAAAAGCATGCTCTTGTAAAGAAGGGTACCTTTTACCAGCTGAGCTCTATCAAACCTCTGTGGAGATTTGTGTTGTGGGCAATTATCAAATTCATCTCTCTGGATACGAGATTCAACTGCATCAGCACTCACCATTTCATGCTTCTCAACCACTTCAGGTATGGGGCAAAGATATCCATCCCTTTCTTTCTTTATTTGTCCATCAATGAAAACATTAATGACTATAAGGAGAAACACATTAACATCCTAACTTTACATGAGGGTTTATTACTGTTAATTTACGAGTACTTTAAAGCTTGCACTTTGGGGAAGGAAATCAATTACATGGAGGAAGGAAAATTTGAGGAGGGTTCGGGGGAGGATTACGTCCCCTTTGATACCGAGGACAACTGAGATATGCACTCGGAGACTGAGGAGGAAGAGCCTCTTCAGACGAAGAAGGGGAAGAAAACAGTCAAATTGGAGGCAATAAAATAGCACATTGAGATCTCCTCAGACAGGGAGTACAATGAAAATGAGAAAGGGATGGAAACGGGGAATGAGAGTTCGGGAGAAGAGGGGAAAATGAAACAAGGTGGGAAGAAGGGGAAGACAGATATAAAGAGGAAGATTACAATCAAAATGTCTTCTCAAAATCAAGAGGCAAGCTCGGGGAAGAGGGTAACAAGATTCAAAAGAGGGAATCATATTAAGGTGGAAACCCAGGAGGAGAGGCAGGACAGCCAGGAAAAAACACAAGAGGAGAGAGACGAGAAAGAGGAAAGTCAGGGGAAGGGGAATGAGGAGGATGTTCTGAGCCAAGTTTTTGTGAAGTATGGAGAAGACCATTACACCTACAGCATTACAGGCAAAAACAAGAAGGTCATTTGGAGGAATTTTGACACGGTCTCTGCTAAAATAGGGATAAAGAGAGAAATGGTTAGGACTTTGGTTAAGGAAAATAAGGAGGGTAGAATTCAGATGGAAGAGCTTATTGATCCTTCTTTGGTGATTTTTAGCGACAATGCGAGGGAGGATCCCCAAATGGATGTGTTGAACAATGCAAAAAATACTGTTATTGACAGCTACAGATCAACGAAATGGACCTACTACGAAATCTATGAGCTAAAAAAAAGAATGGACAGGATGGAGAAAGATAACATAATTAACAACAACAAGAATATTGCAGAGGATAGGGAGCTGGATAGCAGAGTGACCGAACTGAAGCAAAGGGTTGAAAGTATTGAAGCCTCAATGGTTAAAATTGTTGAGCAAGGCTATAATATACTTAAGGCTTCAAATGATAATATTAAGGTGATCATCGACAAATTTGAAGATCAAAGAGGAAATAAGGAGAATCAACCGCTGAATAGTGACAGGGAGAAGCTTCTAGAAGAAGGAAATAAGAAGAGGACAAGAGAGGCTGCCAAAAAGATGGAAAACCAGGAAGCTGACAAAGAGCTAACTGACCTAAAAGAAGCTGCGGGTAGAATGACCGAGCTGGAGATACGGGCTATTGAGATTCTTAGAGACATTGCCTGATTCGCACCCCTGGTTCTATGTTCCTGGTCTTTTTGGGTGTTTGTCCCTGGATTTCTATTTTTTCTGTGACTATTATGTTAGGTCTGCCTATTTCATTTTGGTTGTTACTTAATGATTATATGCTCTAGGTTACTTTACTTACTTCTGTAGGGTTTCAGGTACCCATCAAAACGTGTTTTCCTTAATCAAAAACTTGTGCAGCATCCATTATTCCTTGATCTGCTCAGAGGTAACAGTGACATCTTCATCTACCTTTGCTTCTTCGGTAGCATCTTCAGTAATATCTATTATTGTTACATCTTGGATTGTGACATCTATTGTGTCTTCTAATGACTGCAAAATCTGAGGTATTACATCCATTTCTTTACTAGCTTCAGTGTTCAATTCAACTTGATTGTCATCCTTAGTGTCATTTATAAGAATGTGCTCTGGGCTCGGTTTCGCTTGATTTTCTTCATTGTGAGGCTTGTCGGTGAGTGCTAATACTCTCTCGGGGCTTGTGTCCTCTTTAGGTACATTGAGTATTTTCCTCCAAGCATCCTCACTTCTCTGTCAAGCTCAATGATGTTTCCCTTCTATACTTTGTAGGCTCTCAATTTTGCTGAGAACTTCTTTGAATGTAACTTCATCATTTCTTCAATTTCTTCCATTTTGGACTCGGGTGGCATAATAGAAACTAGGGATCTTTCCCTTATTTGTTTTTTAGAATTTAATGCAAATGTCCACCTTGCTGATAACCTATTTAGAAGTTATTGTGGCGTCTTATTTTCAAATTGTATAGGAATATATTTGAATTTACACATTGTTGTGATGATGGCTTCTTTTATCTTGTTCTAATCCTAGGGATTCAGAGTTAGCAATTTTCTAATCTTAGGCTTAGTTATTGAACCTGACCCTATGATTGATGCAACAATCTCATCAATTGTAGTAGGAATTTTATTCTTTACATCTTGTTCAGTGTCCTCTATATCTTCCTTTGTTCGGATTAGTCTTTTTCTCCTCTTTGGTTCTGAAGTTTTTCTGATTTGAGGCTTCCTTTTATAAGTCCTCACTTGTCCTTTCTTAATCATTGATGAACTTGCATCTTTAGTTGTCTAACTCCTTGTCCTAGATGCAATAGTAGTTCTTGGCTTCTTTGAGGGTGGTGCATCAGACTCGGTTGATTCAGAGTCACTCTCTTATTCTCCTTCATTGACGGGTGACTATCCCTCGGTGTCTTGCTATTATGTTTCTTCTTCATTGACTGACAAATTATTTTCAAGTGTCTTGACCATTTTGGTCTTCTTTATGTTGATCTTCTTTACTACTAGGTCGGTCTTTATTCTTTCCTTATCCTCTTCATAGGTTCCAAACCTTGGTTGTGACTTATCTAGTGGTTCATTTAATAATGCTTCAATAGCATTGGTGGCTTGATCTATGTTTATATCATAGTCAAGTGGGGCTAACCATGTTGTCCTTAGTGCAATTGGTTTGATCAAGGTGGTATCGGTGTCCACCATAAAACAAATATCAACTTTATATTTTTCTACCAGTTGTTCTGGTACCCTTATCCTTTTCTGCATTCTATCCTTAAATATAGTGAAATAAGCATCCATAACTGATGTAAAGTCGTCACCTAGTGACTTAATGAATTCACTTATTTGAATTGTCATTGATCAGGTAGTGTCCCAGTTGACATTACTGACAGATGGGAAAAAGCCTTGAAAGTAGAAAAATATGCACATTAGAAGTGATCTGAACCTACATGAATTGGAATTTGCAAACCCGATTGTCCTTGTGTTCTCATCTAACTGCTTCAGTAGAAGCTCAGATAGATCCAACTATAATCCCTTCTTCACAATCTTGTGGGCAGTGTCAACTTCTCCACATGCAATGTTGTTCATCCTACTGGCTTGGAATATCTTGTATCCCAGCACACATGCACCACATTTCAGTTCTGGATCTTTGATGGAATTTATCTTCAATCCTTTGCCATCCCATTTTGCACCTGTCATATTCTCAATTTCAGGGCGAGAAGGGTATTTAAGTTCCTTATCCTTGTCAGTTATAGGATAATCGGTCACTGCATGTATCACATCCCTAGTGATTTGTTTTGGCTCATCCAGCCACATCTTTTGGTCATGCACTCTGCTTAGCACTACCCTGATCCACTAAGTTTTAAACTCCTTTGGGAATACTAGGGCATTTGTCAGCCCTTTGACCTCAATGTGTTTATGCTCATCTTTGATGTTTCTATCTATGCAAAGCTTCTTGTAATCTTTTTCAACCTCAAGATCTCCTATCTCAACGATCTTGCAATGTATGTATGCCCAAACATCCTCGACGAGCAAAACCCTAGGTGGTATGCTTGAGAATGCTCCAGCGTCGTCGGGTTGCGAAGCAACCTTTGGACATAACTTGTATTTAGGTTCTTCACAAGTGGTGTTCTTGATTAGGTTAACCTTTTAATCCTTGGCATTCTTGATCTTGGATACACAGGATGTGGTTGCCATGATTTTGCAAATTTAGGGCTTTTCCTGTAAAACAAACTATGAGATCAATGATTCTAGTTACTTACTTATTATGTTGTAGTTGTTGAAGATCGGAATCTTTCATAGTAGCTGTGAGGGTGCTCGTGAATCTCTCTACAATATTTTCTCCTTTGGTCATTCTTCTCTTTGCTCTAAAATGTTGGTGAATGAAATGAGGTCTCCGTCGTCCTTTTATAGACGGTGCCCCAAGTGATGCAGAGGTACGTAGCTTCAGGGTAAGAATGGGCTCAAAGGTTAATAAACCATTTATTCCTATCATACCCACACCTTAAAATGGTTATGAAACCCTCTCAAATCAAATCTTAAGACCTACCCAAGGTCAAACCCAAATAACATGGAAAACACAAGTTCTTTCTTTCAAACTTGACTGCAAGAGACACTTCACCAATTTGGCTCAAATAGAGAAAACCACACAAATCACTCCCTTTTCCCAAAATGACTTTTGGAACACTTAAAAGTTCTCCTCACAACATAAAATCCACAATTGGTTAGCCTCTCCAAAAACCACAACACCAAAATGCAATATTAGACCTACTAGGCTATGTGGTCTCCTAACAACAAAATGGATGATACCTTATTATTTCTCCAAAGGACCTGAAAAAAAAAAAGTATGATTCAAATTCCTTTTTGATGTTTGATCAACTCCAAAAGGCATAGGTCTTCCACCTACTTCGGCAACACTAAACCCTTACAATGCTCACAGGCCTAATTGGCCAAATTAGGCTTGGTTAACACTACAAGTGATCAATGATGGGTGCATAGGCATGAAAAAATGTTTGGAATTGATTTATTTACCTTATTCAAGTTTTATTTCACAAGTAGATAGGTCCATTAGATCATTTCATCCACTTTCTCCTCTTTTCACTATCTTGACAGGCTGAATATATAGAGATATTCAGCCCAGGGTTCGCTCAAAACAATGCCAAACAACATCCTGAGAAAATTTCCTTTTAGAGTCCTATATTAAATGGTCATACCTTGCAAAATCCAAAAGGGATAATAATTTCATCCATGGAGTTGCAAGGTATGATCCATTCTTTATTTCAGCCTCTAAAAATGAAGGTTTTTTGAAATGTTTTCAGCAAAATGCCTCTAACTTCCACAACACTTAATGAAAAAAGATCACACCAGATTCAAATGAAAGCTAGTTCAAATATCTATCCATCCATATAGGTTATACATACTATATAACCCGTGAATAGGCCGTACACTTCAAAACAATGCTCAGAATTCTTTTTTTTTCATAAAAATGACTTTGCCCGTACATGAAAATATCCAAAAATGTTCCAACCCCATGGAAAATGATTTGAGAAGCCTAAATAAGCTTTCCCCCAAATGTCCCAACCATCCATGAGGAGTTGTGACAGTTGGGAACAACTAGAAAAACTTTTTTTTGAAAGATACATAATTGTTGTCATAAACAAAATGTTGTCACGCCAAAATCAGCATTAAAGTAATGTAAAGTTTAGCATTATGGCAAAGGTCACCTCCTAAACTAGAAAATGGGTAACTCAAAGCTGATCATGTCAAAATCAATGAGTTTCTCCATGATAAAATCCTATCACAAACTCTTAACACAAGACATACTAGATCCTAACTCCTATAAAAAACTTGATTAGATCCAATGGCCTAAGGCACTCAAAGTTTATAAACATGACCTTAGAGTCCTTGACCAAACAAGAGGATCAAAAGAAACACACAAACAATAGGATGAAAACTCAATCCTTTATTACAATGAAAAAATTACTAAGAACATGAAGACTTGTAGAACTTGCCAAGGTGCCCTGCACCACTAAGTGGCGCATTGAATGCTTTACCTACTTGTCGGGTGTTAAAGATGGGGTCGCTCAGGTATCACACAAACTTCTGACTCGGGGTAAGTGAAAACTCACTTGACCTTTCACAGGTTTATCGATGGTGCTCAGTAAGTGATGAAGACTTCAATGTCTTTTACATGATTACCGACGACTCTCGGGTCACATTGTTTACTTGGATTTCATATGTACACCGACGATTCTCAGTATGTATTGACCAACGAGATTGTATTCATAAAATCATAACAAGTAATACCAAAGTGCATCTTTATTCATGCTAGTTTGGCATTTTATCTATGTATAATGGAACTGATGTAAAGTATAACTTGGTATAGTGCAGTTCCATACTTACTTGTTCATCTTAGGTGGGGGTGGTGATGTCACCAGATCCATTGGATAAGGTTTCATCAGTTGTGTTGCTTGGTCCAACATCATTAGTGTTTTTAGCTTTCCTCCACATTTTGTTTCTCATCTTCCTGATGTATTCAATGGTATCGCCATTGGGAAAAGTGCTTGTCTCTGTCACTCGGTCTCTGGATTCCTTACTTAGATGACCAACTTTATGACAGTGTAAGCATGTCATTCCAAGTTAGTCCAACTTCTAGACCTTCTCATCCATTTTCTCATGTAGTTTGCAGCTATGTGTCCATATCTACGACATGCTGTGCAGTTTGTCCATGTGTTATAATCCCAAACATATGAGTTATTGTAACACCCTAAAATTGGCATCTTGCAACTCTAACCAATTTTGTTGCATTTGTCATTCTTCTGAATCATCAAAGTCCTATTATACTAGGTAATTCTGAGTTTTCACTGACTCTACTCGACTTGAGTGTCAAATGCAGAAAATCCTAAATCTGTATTAATCATACATCATATTTAATTCCTAAATATCTATTTGGCTAAACAAACCCTATGATCGAATTAATTTAATTAATAAAGTCCTAGCACTTTAGTTAAATTAAATTCACCCTCTTTAGCTGAGACACATGAAAAATGAATTAAATAATATTTAATTATTAAATAAATATCCTCATTTTCAATAATTGAATTTAATTATTCAGATAATTGAGAAAAAGCAATTATGAGGTCATATTTATTTAATTAATTAGCTATTCTATCAAAAATCTTATCTTTATTCAGAAATGGAAACTTTGAATTTATTGTGCTTTAAAGAGAAATAAAATAATTAAATTCAAATAAAACAATATTAAATCAAAGAGATAAAACAATTAAAGCAAGAAGAAAACAATTTATTGAATTCTTTTCAATAAAGCTTTCTATTTTTA
>MU225682.1:3758749-3781952 GCA_018584345.1 Thuja plicata | reverse complement strand
TTTTTCCATGTAGGTTTCCTTCTTTGGTTGTTTCACCTTAGATTTACATTCATATGCTTTATGTCCTTTCTTGTTACAGTTATAACAATTTCCAATGAATGTAGAAGTGGATTTAGGAATACCTTTACTTTTGCTTCTGCAAAAATTTGATGTGTGACTTGGTTTTCCACAGTGATTGCATGACTGCTTTCTTGGTCTTGGATTTGTGTAGACATCCTTTTGATCAGCTTAGTATGGTGATTCTCCATGCTTGGTATACCCTAGTTAGGTATTATTGTTGACTCTTCTTTATCCATCCAGAAAATCATCCATTCTTTTTGTACTTTCTTCAACTCTCTTGATCATATCATTGTGTTGTTGCTGAATTCTTACTTCATGCTTCAGTCTTTCATTTTCTTCTCTTAGCTCACCAATAACTTCTAATTTTCCATTGAGTTCCATGTTCATTCGGTTTGCCTCTTGACTCATAAGAATAATCTGATTGGTGATCTCATGATGATGTTCAGTAAGTCTTTGTATTTTTTATTCTCTTTCTTGTAGCTTTTCAGTGATCTCCCTCCTATCATCAATAACTAATGTTCTTTCTTTCTCAACTTGTCTAGCATTGTTCATAACCTCAATCATCCTTACCATCTGTGTTTCTTGACCAGTTTGCAGTGATTTCACTTGTCCAGCCAGATGTTGATTGATTTCATTCAGATTTGTAATGCTTCCATCAGGTGTGTCTGATGTATTACAAGATGTAGATCCCATTGACTCAGATAAATCAAGTATCTCTTCTTCATGATAGTCTGTTTCATTATAGCGAGATTCCATTACCTTTCTTTCATCCATTAGCTCTCTCATCTTGACTCTAGCTTCTTTATATTGTTCATAGAAGATCTGTATCTCTAACTTTTGATTCTCCATACTCTTGTCTAGCTTATACCTTTTGATTGTATGATCTTTTATCTCAAGTGATTTAAAATTTTCCAAATAAGAGGTCTAGCTCTGATACCAATTTTTGGAATCATGGAATGGTGTGTACTGAGAGGGGAGGAGTGAATCAGTACCCTTAAAACTTTTTGTCAATTAACCTTAATCCTTTAGTAATCAAATCCTTCATTACTGACCATATATGCTATTCTTATCTTATGCATGTTATATCAATTCATAAAATTAATTTGCATGTAAACATTCATGAAATGTAATGACACATGACACAAGATTTGGTAACGCAGAAAACCCCTGTTAGAAGATAAAAATTGCGGTGGGGATGAAACCCACAAAACTTCACTATCTGCAGGATGGAAGGGGTCGGTTAAGGCTTACAAGTTTGATCACTTTTGATGATCTTACCCTATTAGGATTAATATGTTTAGACGGGTTAAGGTCTACTCTGTTAAGAGCTTTAGCAACACTTTTTAGTGTGCACTCGGTTAAGAAGTTTACAAAAGGATTGTTAAATCCACCTTCTCAAAGGATTTCTTCTATTTGCTACACTTGTTAGAATGTAGTAAAAAATACTTATTGACCTGGGTATATGCAATCTAGAATTGTTTATTACAGATCCATTAAAGATTACAATATGATATATCACCTATAGTGACTGATTAATACCTTTGTTCTTCTCAGTAGCCTTGGATCTTGTTCTTTATAACTGATTCCATCTTTTGTTGTCCTTCTGCATAAAACTCTGTCTCTGATCCATAGAAGTGTTTGCAGATACAATCATCATTACATATTTTTGTTCTGATTGATTACACATTTATTAATATAATGAATTTGACCTAAATGAGTTACATGCTTTTTAATGTTAACTCTATGGTCAAAGGTTTACAACTTGACCTTGATCTCCTAGTTCACATGCTTTTAATTAGTTAGACTGATTAAAACAATTACAATTAATTTACTTGTCCCTCAAGAAATGGATTTAAAGCTAAGCTTTAAGCTAAATATAAAACTTAAGTGTTTTATCTGACGTGTAAGTCAGATCCACATTTCTCAGATTAAAGTTGTCTCTTGGTAGACTGATGCTCAGGTTGCTCTGTAGTTTGCTTGTTGGGTTACTCTATAAACTTGTTTTTTGGGTTCCTCTATTGTCTGCTCTGTCGGTTTAAACTGTTGAATGCTCTATCGGGTTACACTGTAAACTTTTGTCAGGTTCCTCTGTGAATTATGTTGTCAGTTTACATAGTGATCTGTCTGTCGGGTTCCTCTGTACTTAACATTTTTGGTGACCTCTGTTTAACTGTTTTGTCGGGTTGCATTGTAAACCTGTCTTTCGGTGATCATGTACTGACGGCTCAAAAACTGTTTCCTTTGCATACTAATGGAAAAATATGATCATTAGGTGCCTACAACATGAAATTTGTATTGTGCATGTTTGTATTAAGGTCAAAAAATTTGGATCATTTGAAACATGGTTGTATTTGTCCATCACTTTAGAAGAATTAAATATTCACAACTGGTTGCGTGTAATTAGAAAAATTAAGGAAGGTTCTTTGTTTTAAAAAATAGATGCATAATTACTACAAAAATTATATGTTCCATTATAGGAATATAGGCCATGTCCTTGTCCTCATGTGTGGCAATTTTTTATGACTACACTTTTATTTAATAAGTCATATCCATAGTTATTTACTCATGAACCCTAGTTTAAAAATATGATGTCACTATCCATGAATCATTACCCATACCCCATGGGTCTATGTATATATGGAAAGACAACTTTTAACTTACTTATCTTTAAATATTGTCTTGTTGGAGGAGGCAAAGTTATCTAGTCTCTTCAAATGAATCTTATTGCTTTAAAAAATAAGAATAACTAATTATATGATATTAAGATTATTATGTAAATAAAATTTATATTTATAGTCAAAACATTTATGAATTTATATTTTTATATAGCCAATTATGATATTAATATATATTTGATATTTACCTATTATTTCTTATCATTTTTAAGAGCCTTCATGTTTGTTTTATTACTTCCAAGAAACCCTTCCCCGTACCATAACCAAATTGATCTTCCACCCCACTACAAGAATGACCCTACTAGGAAGGTCTATCCACCTTATTCATTTTTTGAAATTTCCTTTTACCATCCATCTTCTACATTCACCTCATTAGAAGCAAGAGCAGTCTCTAAATTCTCACTCCTAGTATTTTGTAAACAAACTCTTAGGGAAAATTCTTATTCTTGTAAATCATCTTAAATCCCTTTTTATGTTTAATTATTAACTTAGGCTGCAAGAAAAATCTACTGTGATATTCACTACAATGAAGATAGGCAAGACATAATATTTGGATGTTCCTAGATGAGTTTCTCATCCTCCCCACTTTTAAATTCTAGATCATCCTCATGTGTATTATAGAGAGAAGATGGAATCTTTCCATGCAAAAATCACCATCTATTGTAGGTGATATATGAACTTATGATTGATGCTATATAAAGTAAAATACAGAAGCACATAATGTTAAGATCTTGGAAGATACATAACACATATAGGAATACACAAACCTTATGTTACATGTCTGGAAATTATTTATAATATAAACATCCACCTTGAAGATATTCAATAAACAAAGTGATATATTATTGCTCATTTTACATTGAGTCAATTAATACTGGGTATGTATACTTCACACATATAACAAAGTCATATAAGTTACCTTGAGGACAACTATATGAACTATCTAAACATACTATCCTCCATACTCATACAATTGTGGCAATAAAACTATGTATTACTAATTAACCACCGTGTTGTGAATTTGGCATTTAATGTAATTTCATAATATACTTTTTTTAGATATACTCTATGTACAATATTTTCAATGTGCCCCTTTACCAAAGAAGAAATGAGTGTTCAAATGTGAAGAAATACTATTGCAGATAACATGAACTAAATTGTGTTTCAAAATATTAATTTTTATAAGGGATTAATGAATGGACATAATTTTGGTTAAAAAATTATGTGTGATAATATCCACGCAATTGTTCCATTCAATAGGCTACCAATCATTTATGAAACAATAGTTATTCTTTTTTATAGTCACAAGCCAATTATATTTTCTAAGCAATTATTTAATTTGATATCTATAGAAAATACTTTCAAAACCAACTAGAAACAATTCCAATACATATATAACAAAAGGTGTTGTTAATACTGTTGAAGACAATTATTCAATTGTGTATTGTCATTGATGTATACACAAATGTAGTGATGTTACATAAATGTCTATACCTAAACCGAGCACAATTAGTGTATGCCAAGCTCTCTTGGGCATTGAAGAAGACTCATATATCAGCCAAGTGATTTTCAGTTCTAACCGAGTTCACTTGGGCAATACAGTAACGATCGGGCATTGAAGGATTACAGTGTTAACTGAGTTATGCATTTAGTGTCAGCCGACTAACAACAGTTTACACTTTATGTTTAATTGGTTATATGCAGCCGACAGACTTAAGTTTTATTATTTATTTGGAAGGTTTTTCAAGCCGACTTGACAAGGCTTATCATATATATACAAGGTCAAGTTTGGATTGAATATGTAGAAGTAAGTGAGAAGTGGTAGAGTTTTTGATATGAAGAGTGAAGGCAAAATAATATGGAATTCTGAATAAGGAAAGAACATCCAGACCGAGCTGCAATAGAATATTTGATCAGTGAGGATCCAGTTTAAAGCCAGAGCAGAGATCTGAATCAGCAAAGATAGTTTCTTCTTCAAACATGTCAATCCATTGTTACTCTCTAACAATTGTAGCAGCGATCCAAATATATTTACAGAGTAGACTTAACAGTCTTATATAAATCCTCTCACAAGGTGGCATTTCTACATTGAAGTGTTTGAAAACCTCTAACAAGGCCACTCCTTACAGGGTGATTAAATCCTCTAACAAGGTCACACCTAACAGTGTGTTTTGTAACCTTTAACAAGGTTTGCTCCTAACAGGGCTAACTTCAGAAGAGTGAAAAACAATAGCTAGTTGCAATTGGTAGTTTTCCCAAATTAGGGTTCCACGTTAAATCTTGGTGTCATCTGTGTACATGTTATTTTCTTTATGCTACATGCTTCTACAGTTAATTACTAAAGGATAATCACAGTTAATATCTTAAGATTGCTTTGTTAACCAAGTAACAATAGAATATCTTTGTTAACCGAGTAACAGTGATAAGTTTGATTAAGACATCTAAGGGACTTGGATTTGTTTTTGTGGTAATTGATTCACCCCTCCCCTCTTAGTTACTCAACCCATTTCCAACAAATACATATATCATGAAACTTTTCTATCACAACATGAGTAACAAATACAACTTTTGTGGTATATGTACTTCAATAATGTATGTAAACTTTTGCAGTTTATACGCTTTGTGATCTGACAATGTTTACAATTTAGTGTTGATTTCCAGGTTGCTCAATTATTGTTTTACATTTTCCTCTAATTTTTCCTTGATCTTCGAGGGGCTTTCTAGAACTATATCCATCTAGGAACCATATGATTCCCACCCCTCCAACTCTACTACTTTTGAACTTTTGGTGGAAATACTTAGATCAAATATCAACATCTATGACTGAAAATTGATTACATCTAGAATGACTAAATTATAGAAAAACTACCTCTAATTTTTTATTTCTTTCAAGAAATAGTTTATAACTTCATTCTTTGAAGAATTTTTTAAGGATCAAGGGAAAATACATTTCAATAAGCTTGAATGGGTCAAGAGAATGTCTCATTGCATCTTGCAGGCATTTATAAGATCACAACTAGCTTCATTGATAACTTGTTTGACCCATCCATGCTTTAGGTAAATAATGATACATTTAAGAGGACAAACCACTCAATTGAGTGATGGTCTAAATGATCTTCAATGCAAACATATGGATACCTTTCTTATCTCCTTCTCTTAAAGGCCATTTTGTCTACAAAATTTCCTTTATTTGATGCTTGGTGAAAATATTTACTACTTGGCCTTGTGCTAGGCATACAAAGCTCAAATTCTTTGTTTCATACAAGGTGCATAAAGAAATGTTGGTTTACTTAGTTATGGCTGAATGTAGGATTACGAAATAGTGTTGGCTTTGAGATTCTTTCTCAAACAAATTTATTTGCCTGCCACCCTACAACTACTTAGAAGTGCACACTTGTAAAATATTGATTCTTACAAAGGAAGTTGCTCGTAGAATCAAAGCAACATCTTGGAGTTGATATTCCATTAACTATCAATCCTTTGCAATATTTGTAAATATGGCCAAAAGAAATTAGTTAGTCTTTAAATAATGAAGGTATAATCAAAAGCACCATTAATTTTTTTATAGATCCACAACTTATTTCACTATTTTCTAGTGCACATTTATGGGAAAGTCATCAAAGATTAACCCATTTGAATCAAATAACTAATATTAAGCGCAATGAATTTGAGATAAGATAAGCTTTCCTTCTAAGCATTTATAAAGATTCATTTGACAACTTTTATATCTTAGCAAATGCCTTAATTTGTATATAAATTTTGATGAAGATTGATTGGAAAACTTGCCTAGGTTGCCCAGATCTAAAATGTTTTAAGAAATGACTGTAGTAAGTTGCTACAAATGTCTAGGAGGCTTCTATAGGCACAAATGAGACAACTAAAAGCATGTCACATGTTGCTACGGACAATTGCATAAGTGCTATAGGTTTTGGAAATGGTTAACAATAGTGTGTGTTTGAGGCATGGTTCAAGACATGTTTTTGTGTTGGTTTCAAATGTCAACATGATGAAAATAGAGCTAACTATATCTATTTATGCTTGCTATAGAACAACCTAGGACATCTATATCAACAGTTGGAAGTCAATAGGTAGATTGGGCTAGTAGTTGATATTATTTGAGAAACATTTTGGTTCTCATCTAGACATTGGATTAGACAGTGCTCGATTTCTTTATTGTGTTAAATAATTAATTTTTAAGTATTTTGGTTTAGAGACATTGCTTGTTTTCAAGTAATGTGTTTTGGACAAAAGATTTAATTATTTTAATTTTATATTTATTTTTAATGATCTACTTTGTCCAAGATATGAGAATTGTTTTGATAGCACGAGCATGCAAAACTTTATAAGAACTTATAAATGCATTTTTAGCACTCATATTTCTAATTGTGGATTTTACTACGCTTTGTGAAATTTTTTTTATTCAAGCTCTCTTTGCAAATATGCAATGAAATCCTGGAGTTATGTGTAGTTTCCTCATATCCATTGAATTTTTTTGTGTGAAGAAATTCATCTATTTAATACAGGTTATCAATAGGTCTAGCTTTGAATTGTGATTGTTATTAATTCAAGTGCATGTAGCTTTGTGTGCAACAATTGTGTTTTTAATTTATTATATTTAGTGTTGTGTATGCAACACAAATCTCTAATTTAGCTTTTGTGCACTCATAGTTCTTGATGTCTATTTTGTAGCCTTAAAATGTGTTTGTGTCTCACTTACAGTTCCTTTTCTTGACACAAAATTTGTGTTTTATATACTATATAGTTTTAATATGACACCTACCATGATCTTATGATAAAAGTCCACTACTTGTTTCAATGTATAGGAACAAAAAAAAATGAAGAAGCTAAAACTCTTTCTAAGCTCATTCCACACAAGCATAGTGAATCATCAACTTCAAAAATATTCACAATCGAAAATGCTACAAGTCTTATAAGAAAATATGCAATACAAAGATTTTTCAAATGTTTCAAACAATATTGTATGTATCTCTAAGTTGTACTACAAAATTATATAGACAATACAATATATGACTATTTAACATGCTAATTTGCATATACTTTTCTATCGACATAATCCTTGCACCTCATTTTGATGCAAGCACTAGTTTTTGTTGGAATTACTGGAATGATGTATTGAGAGGGGAGGGGTGAATCAATACCTCTAAAACTTTTTTATATGATTGACCCATTAACCTTTGTGTCATCAAATTTGTATATTCACCTATCTATCTGTTCATCTTTCTTTATGTATGTGAAATCATAACATAAGTTCTTTACATGTGTAAACATTCAAGAAACATATATGAAAGTAAATAACACATAACACAAGATATGATATCGCAGAAAACTCCTATTAGGAAGTAAAAACTACGGTGGGGATGTCACCCACAAAACTTCACTATCTACATATAAGAAGGGAGTCGGTTAAGGCTTTCAATTTGATCACTTCTGATGATCTACCCTGTTAGGAGTATTAGAGTGGAGACTTGTTAGGATCTACTTTGTTTGAAGCTTTAGCAACATCATTACGTGTGCACTCTGTTAAGAGATTTATCAAGAACTGTTAAGTCCACTTTCTACTAAAGGATTTTTGATGTGATGCATTTGTTAGAATGCAACTACATTATAAATGTTGATCTGGTAGTATATGTAATCTCTAATTGATGATAACAGATCCTATAAAGCTTACAATGTATATGTAATCAGCTTGAGTGATTGAATGATACCTTGTCTCTTCTTGTCGGTAGCCTTGTCTGTGTTCTTGAGAACTGATATGATCTGTTTCTGAACTTTGCATGAATTCACTTATGCTGCTTAGATGCTCTTCGTGGCTACAATCATTTGTCAACTATTTTTATTACAAATGATTGAACATCTGTATATACTAGTTTCTAGGTCTATTCTTGATTCACACTTTTCAAGTTAACTCTAGATTCAAGGTTTACAACTTGACCTTGATCTTTAGTTAGTTACGTTTTAGATCCATTAGGATGCTTTAAAACATTTACAATATACTTACTTGACCCTCAAGTAATGATTTAAAACAAATTAAAACTCTATAAATAGAATTACAATGTTTTATCTGACGTAGAAAGTCAGATCCACTTTTTGCGGGTTCTGTAACTGACTATCGATTTTGATGCTCGGGTTGCTCTGTCAGTCTGTCAGGCTTCTGCTTCGTTGGTGTCCCTATATTGAACTGTTCGTCGAGTTCCTTGCCTTTTCTGCTCTGTCGACGATGTTCATAAAATGTACCGCGGGTTTAGTGATTTTGGATCCATTGGCGATGTACCGAAAACTGTTTCGTCGGTGATGTCCTTTATGCTTTGTCGTCGGTTCAACACTTTGACAGTGTTCGTCGGGCAATTATATACTTAGCACTTTCACGACAAGCATTATCATCTCGTCGGTTATGCAGTGTGTTGTCTGTCAGGTATGCCTATATCGATGACCTTTATCATGTTTTTCACTTAAGTATACTAATGGCAAAACTTAATGTCATCAATTTTAAGTAGGTGCATTTGAGGTGGGGCTACATTGGATCCCAATGATGGAGGCTTCATATAAAAAATCAATAGGTGTTGTTCAATTTTTTATAAGTAGATGATTTCATAAATTTTATAATGTATTTCAAGCTTACAAATATAAGCTTCTAAATTTATGTAAGTCACTAATTCATAAACTTTATTAATTTACGTATTCAATTATAAAAGATATAAATTACTATTGCAAATTTTCCACACCAATTTATGCTTTTTTTACCACTTATAATTATTTTAAAAATTTAAATTTCTTTCAATTATTATTATTATTATTCTAAATTTATATACTTATTATATTGAATATGTGAAATAATAAAATTAGACCACCATTGTTTTAAATTTTGGCTTTATAACTTGAGCAACTTTACAAAATTGATGAAACCATATCCCTCAAAAACCCTACTTTAGAAAGTCCATGCAACATCAATTTTGAGGTTTTTGAGAAGAAACCCTACTCTATGGTAACGCAGCAGCCTGTTGCTATCCATGCGCACGGAGACCATATTGGAGCAATTTCCCAGAGCCTGAGGAATGAATCCCTATAACTTATTTTTTCTATATGGTCTTGGAAACTCCAATAAAGGCAGCTTTCTTAAATCTGCAGTAACGGGAGCCTTCAGCTCATTGAAAGAAAGATCAATGAAACTCAAATGTCGGCTCAAAGCGAGAGAGGAGGGTATCTTCCCAGAGCAAGCATTACCCGAAATTTTCAGGCGTTGAATGCTCCTGCTTCTTTATCCCACGCCTTGTATTTCTTCTCACAACAAATTATTCACTACATTCAGAATTTGTGGCTCTGATAAATGAGCCAATTGACAAGGCAGGTGCCCAGAGAAACGATTGCTTTGTAGGTAGAGCGAGGCGGATGCTGGCATACGCCATCTTTCGCTCTTTCCCACTGCCGCTACCACCACCATATTCATCAGAGTATAGTCAGAACATAGAGGATTGATTGATGGGTGGGTGCATTGCTTAGACTCACAGAACTCGAAAGTCATATTGCAAATGGAGAACTCTCTTTGCGATCTTTGTGGATGCATTGGAATGTGTACTGGAGGAGATGGGTTCTATTACTGTCAAGCATGTGGAACACAATCTCAACATTTCATGGAGAAGACATTAGGGGATGATGAGATGGTCAATCATGGCATTTACAATACCGCTTATCAAAGAAAGTTATATGCCCCAGCTGAGTCCCAGGTTGATATCGATATGCAAGCACAAATTGATGTGTTCACACAAATGCAGAAAGTTAATAGGACTACTGTTCAGAGTTATGGACACCTGTCTGGTGCAAGTGACTCAGATGATGATACTATTATGCGGGATTTTGGATCCCAAACTGGTTTACCTATCATTGATCCTGAAACTTTAGCTTGTAATATAAGAGAAAAATATTTGGATGGCATGCAAATAATGATTCAAATGCAATGTGAGACCTTAGTGAAGGAGTTTGGATTGAGCCCTTTGATTTGTGGGGTGGCTGGTCCAATTTGGTTGCATTTTGTCGCATCGACTCATGTTCTAGAACCAGAATGGGCCGAGGAATCACTCGAAGTTGCAGATGCCCTTTATGAAGATCAGAATGGGAGGAACCACAGTAAGATGAAATATTTTCGTTAATTATTCTGTAATCTGCAAGATTATTTTGAATGAACATTTAAATAAGAGCTAACATCTTTGGATTTGAACATCAAACAGAACTTTGTTTTTGATTACATACCTGTAACCTGTCTCTTTGTGTAATGTCAGATGAACTAGATAATAACATGCTTAAACCATAACTTGCAAAACACATAGCTACCCTTTTGGGATTTGTCACTTTGTTCCAAAGCAACCCATGATTTTTTCCTATTTTCAAACTCTTATGAAAGATTGTCTACAAGATTCTTAATTGTTTTTATTAGAATATCTATCTGCCTATCAAGAAAACGTAGGATTCTGCCAAAATAATCATTTTACCCTCTTCTCATATATCTTTCCAAAGAATGAGATTCCAGTTGCCTTGCTTTTCGTCAGAGCTCCACCCATGCTTAGTGCGTTCTCTGTTGTTCAATCGTCCTAAAAGTATCATGTACTTATTGGATCAAAATAACTTTTTTTTCAGTCGCTTTGGTTTCTTTAATGGTTTTATTTTAAGGTATCAAGAGCTGTAAAAACTAAAAGATATTTTCAATAAACCATATTGACATTTTACAATTGCTTTCGCAGATTTTGAATTTAAAACTAAATACCAGAAGAGCAAGAAATTCAGTGCAGAGCCTCGTTCTATTTTGTATAGGAAAAAGGCACAGATTGTGTGGCAGAGGTCTTTGAAGGATCGGATTCCACTGTTTATTTCTTTAGCTATTTCATTTTTGGCCTGTCATATTGCTAGGGAAGCAGTTCTGCCTACAGACATGATTAAATGGGTATTGGAGGGGAAGCTTCCTTATTTGGCTGCTTTTGTGGACATTGAAAATTTTTTGAGCTCAGTGTCAAGTGAATGGCAATTGAGTGCAAAATTTTTGCTGAGGCCAATGAAAGTGATTTCAGCACGACAATTAGAGTTGACAGCAGGATGCCTTGCAAAGCGAATTGGCCTACAGCTTCCTCCTGTAAATTTTCATTCAATTTCGTGTCGCTTCCTCAAACAATTAGGTTTACCAGTGGATAAGCTTTTTCCTGTATTATCAAACATTTATGATTGGTTATTGTCTCCTGGTTTATGGCTGTCAGCAGACATTGCTAACATCCCAACTCGTGTTTATGTAATGGGTATGTTGGTTGTTGTCATAAGGATACTATATAATATTCATGGTCAAGGTTACTTTGAAAAGAGTGTAATGGCCAATGCTGCAGTTGCTTCTGTCTCATCTAACAAAACCCGTAATAAAGAATTCTCAACGGATCAGTACAGATCAGCTAGGTCTTGCCTGAATGATTTCAATAATGAAAAAAATTGTCTTCCTGTACATCCAAGTGTGGACCAACTAGGAGATATTCATATGAGATTAACTGGGAGCATGGCAAATCTTCAGGATCAAGAGTTAGATGCTACAATTATGTTGCAGAATCTTGAAACTTGGCATCATGACAATACTGATCGGTTTGGTAAGTGATTTGATTTATAGTTTTGTTTCTTGGTCACTTTTGCCGTGCCTATTCAACACAACACATTTTTTTTATCTGAGCATTGCTTAATTCATTCTAGTTTTGCTTATATCTGTATACTCTTCTGAACTCCACCACAAACAGTGTGGTTATTAATCTAAACTTTTATGTTTAGTTTCTACCTTTTAGTTAAGCTTTTCCTCTAAAATTATGGGCATACAATCACATGAATTCAGAGCTGGATGTCTTGGCAATAATTTGTAGCTAAATATAGAGTTGGCAATCAGGATTATGGATCCTTTCAAACCATTGTGGAGTCATATCCTCCAAAAATGCTTCACAAGGTTGGGATTAGATGCATTGGAGCCTTGTCAAAGGATTGGAGGTGGTATGAAGACTCTTTTAGAGAATTACAAACCTTTGAAATGATATTCATGGATTTCTCCTCACTTGCCTATGGTTCAATCCCCTTTCACTAAATTGTACCACGTGTTTCAAATAATTTGGTTTGCCATTTTGCAAGCTAAAGTGGCTCGTTTACTATGGTCTTCTTGTAGGATGGTGGCTTATCTATCGACGTGTTTCCAACTCCCTCTATCCCTTTTGTGGACACATGGAAACTCCTAAGCTTCTCTTCTTATTTTTCCCATGGACCAAACTATGTAGACTCGGATACATCAAGTCCTTTTGGCTTGAGCTTCTATCCTGGCATATGATTTTGCTAGGAAATTGACCAAAATTTTTCTTTGTGATTCATATGGCATGTGAAAACTCCATTAAGCATATGGAAATATAAGACTACTTTAGTTTTGGAGCTACTAAGGATGCTCACTTTTCCATGTATACTAAAGACATGATACGGTCTAAATGTTATGTTAGAAATTCATGTCTAAGCCAACAAAGTTGCTTTGGAAGTACTTGATTTACCAACTCTTGTAGAGCATTGAGCTAATACTACGTGTACTATTTCTCATGTGATACCATCTCCTAGCAATAGGGATGCTTCTCCTCCATATGGATGCCATTATGACCGTAGCCACATTGTTACAAATCTCATGGAATTCTTTAGCATAGAAGTTGCCACATGGCTAGTCGTCTACTTTTTAATGTGATCATGGTATTTTCAGCTGGCACAATAGTGCAAAGTTCCCCAAGCTGGTCCTTGCTATATCTCATATTCAAATAACTAATGTTCATCAAGAAGAGGAAAAAGATCAAGAGGATCCCATCATATGGCTGGTGTAACCTCCCTACCCAAGACCGCCCTCCTACTAGAATTGCTTTAGCTGCATAATTATACGATCACTTTTGTTTTTTCTGTGGTCCTTTGCATTGACTTTTGGCGACATTATTCCATTCCATCCATCTTTCATGTGAAGTACCATATTCTATAATAATAGTTTAATATAGAAAGCATACTACACATCATAAAACATGGTATCCATAAAAATTGTCTCCATAGACTTATTAAAAAAATTATTCTCCCAATGAACATAGATAAAAAAGATAGCCTCCCAATGAACATAGCCAACTTCCAAAATACGTTCTCTCCTATTTTCATAACTAAAAATAGAAATAAATTGCCTAATGTAGCTAAGTAGAAAAGGACTCATTGAGCCAATGTCTAAGATAAAACTCAGAATAACACCTTAAACCATGTTAAAGAACACTTTATACTCAATTATAGGTCCTCTAATATGACACTCTATTTCTCCAAACATTTGTAGGAATTAGAGCCTAGAAAATGAGTTCAAAATTTTTTGAGATTGGCTTTTATCTACAAATTTATGACTTGGGTTAATATTGGATCAATTCTACTGTAATTGCATTTTAAACTTACTATATTGCATTTTAAACTTAGGAAAGGCCAGGAGCCTCCTCCGATAAAATTATTAAACTAAAAAGCTTTTGATGATCAATTCTAAGATACTGAGTTCCTCTGTTTTGCATTGGATCCATATCTCGGTTCGATTCTAGTTTTGGTCCTATGTGGGTTCTGCCTGGGCCCTTTCTTGTTGGCCGGATCCTGCGTGGGTTTTGCTCGGGTCCTTCCCCATCGACAGGACCCACAAGGAACTTGGCCACTAGGGAATGACCTGAGTGGAACCCAGGCAGGACCCAAGGGAACCCAAGGCTGTGGGCATCCTAGTTTAACTTTGTGCAACTTATTTTATTTTAATGCAATTGATTTTAATCATTTTAAATTTATGCAACTTAACGGTTGCACAACTTGCCCAAGTCTCTATAGATGAACAAGAGGCAGCTCTTGCACGTGACCCAAGCATAGCGAGTGGCACGGCTTGTGGTTCAAATGAAGTTAAACCAAATGCCAACCTTGATTTTCATGATCATGATGAAGATGAATTTGAATATTAAATATGAAATATGGCTTGTAATTTGAATTTTCATTGTTTAATGACATTTTGAGACTTTGCAAATTATGAATATGATATGAGGTATTTTATCTATAATTTTTTGAGACTTTGCAAATTATGAATATGATATGAGGTATTTTATCGATAATTTTATTGGTAATTAATAATGATGGATTTATGAGTATCACGCTTCTAACTTATTATTATTATTATTATTATATGTTTGAAGTTTTGAACCAATGATGAATGAACATTGAACATGTTACATGTATGAATCAATAATGTATATATAAATTTATAATTTTATAATATATTACTAGGTCTATATATATATATTTGGGAACCGGAACCAAGCAATTTTTTTTTGCTAAACCCACGTACCTGAACCCATACCCATATTAGAACCAAGATCGGTAACTTAGGATCAATTCAAGCCAAAATACAAGGGAAAAAATCTAGTTAGAAAATATTTGAAGAAGCCTAAATATCTAAATTGATGGAATTAGCATTCAGGGTTGATGGTATCAGTGTAGAACTAAATATGCATCTGAGGCCTATATGCATAAAGGTATGTGCTGTGCTCAAATCAAAGGAGATGAGAAGAGCTTATTCTATCAAAATATGGATATTGCCGGTATAATTTCATTTAAATCTGAGGAAAAGAGAGGTGCTCCTTAACCAAAGTATGCAGAGGTTTTGGAAGCTGAAAACTCTCTGACTTACTGGATTAATGTAAGACACAAGGCAAAACAAATCCAATAACGAGATTTTAAAGATACTTGTAAATCCGAAATTTTAAGGTATACAGTTTTGGACTAATAACATTGGTGCAAAAACATTGGGATCAACACCTATCTATGACTGAGGCCCAAGCTATAATGGCACATTGTAGTTAATTACATTACAAAATCTTAGGGTACGAAGTGTAATCTATAAAATTATGGGTTGCGCTAGTGGGCATTTAAATTTAAAGAAAGGCCAAGACACATGTAATAGTATGATATGCACTAGTATATACCCATATCCCTTTAAGAATAAGGATATGTATATACAACTGCATTCAAATATGGAGAAAACACCAAAACCTGAACTTATAAAAATATGAGAATATGATAGCATAGTGAACTCAAATTTAAGGACAGGACAAAATCTTGGTCTGTCAAAAAATGGGTATGTGCTAGCTTAAATGCATTCAACCTTAAACAAAGACCAAGAGCTTACTTTGTGAAGCTACAGGTATGTACTAGTGTAATTGCATTTAAATCTGGAGGAAAGACATGCCATTTTCAAAATATATGTAAACGCAAACATAATGCCTCCAAATCTAAGGACAGGCCAAGAGTTTATCCCTTAAGAGTCTGGGTATGTACTTGTATAATTGCATTGAAATCTGAGTAAAGGCCTAGACCTTACTCTATCAAAATATGGTTAGGTGCTAATTGTTAAGTAAATTTCCATTAAAACCTAAGGACATGCAAAGAGTTTATCCCTTAAGAATACTTGTATAACTGCATTGAAATCTGAGGAAAGGCCTAGACCTTACTCTATCAAAATGTGTATGTGCTAATTGTTATGTAAATTTCCATTCAAATCTAAGGAAAAGCCAAGATCATACTCTGTCAATATATTTTGACAGTCGTGAGGCTTAAGAGCACATCTTTTCTTGATCAATCTGGTTGGTAGCAGGAGTAACCATGCCCTCAACAGCCTGAAAAAGGTGTTGATATTAACTGTAGGGAAGAGTTTAGTGCTTCTTAGCAGCTCCAAATGCCATAAATCACAGCTTGGTTTTCACAACGGGGAATTTCCTGTCTTATGAGCGTCTTCAAAAACAATGGTATTAGAGAGAGAGAGAGAGAGAGAGAGAGAGTTTCCTTTGTCCCTCCAATAGTGGGCTTGCAGATATCAGGCAACCCCTTTGGCAGCTTCCTTTGAGCACCATACATGGGCCTGCCTTTTCACCATTTGTCTCTCCTCATCCATCGTATTTTCCTCTTTGATGGAGCCCATCAACCTTGAACAAATATGTCTTTAAGCTTTACATTCCCCTTCCAAAAATATTTACATTTTGCTATATCTCCTTTTACATTTGCTCCACACATTTTTTATAGTTGTCAAATATGTATTAAAATTGCATAATTTAAATGTAAGTACCAAGGACATTGGATATGCAATCTTTCTTTTTTTCTTTCATTCATTCAAACAAGTTTTCTTAAATTCTTAATTATCAATACAACAATATTCTTGGTATCATTTATATTCAAATATCATTTGGTATATGTGGACCCTAGGGACCAAGAAAGAAAGGACATTTTGTGATTATCCTCACCAAAAGGAAAGCTTCTTTTAAGTGGTATAATTTATGTGAATGTTATTATTGAAATGTGCTTTCTTTCATAAAGTTACCAAGGGGAGAGGGATCGGTAGTTGTGCAGGTTGACTTTGTCAACATGTAGCCGTTAGATGGAATGTTGTAAGACCTCTATTTTTTTTTGAAATGTAAAATGGATACTTATCAGTGTAACACGGGGACGCGCCCCTCTTGGATCCCTACGTTCTTAGGACAAGGACGTCCTCGGGACAAGGGGACGGGGATGGGGCATTGCCCTACCGCCACCCTTTCACCACCATTCTGCCTCCGCGATGTCATTGAGACATCGGGACAACACGACATGCCCAGAATGTTGTGGGAACGCCTAGGCGTCCCTCGACCGTTCTAGGGACGTTTACGCATCCCTTGTCAGTGGATGGTGTCTTAAGTGGATTTACACGCAAAAAATTAAAAATGTTGCATTTCCAAGGGAGTTCAAACATGTCAATTTGGGAGAAAAATGTTTCAAAATTGAAAAATCCAAGGCCATGCAAGAGGGAAATGTCACAAGGGGTGTCTCCCCTTGACCCCATTAGGGGTTGCGGCTCCCAAACCCTTGCTTTCAAATTTTAAAACAAAAGAAGAAATTAATGGGGAAATCATGTTGAATCAAGTTGATGTTTTAATACCCACTTTACTAAGTTCCAGTGATGAGGAGTTTTCCTCGAGGGATGATTAGAGGCCTCCCATCACTACATTATGACATTTTGTACTTGTTAAGTATTTAGTATTTGGCATTTGCAATTTTGCTATTTTACTGCTTATAGTGTTATACACCTTTTCATAACTAGCATTTTAAGTACTGTACTTATAGTATATAATATAAACAACACCACCCCCTTGCCGCTATCCCCCTCGGCGTCCCCAAGTTGAGGCCCTTTGTCCCCCTGTCTCGAAAAGCTTTCCCATCGCCCCACCATCCCCTATCCCCCGAACCCGGCGTAACAATTATACTTATCTATCTACAACTAAGGTTTGGAGAGCATGCGACTTATCAAAATAGCTTGTCTTGTACGAAGTGTCCTAAAACTAACTTTTAAAATATTCAACCAAAACTTAATCTAAAAATCCATAATGGTTGAACAAAAAAATATCATTTGTTGTTAATATAATATAATTTTTTATGTAACATATAACTTAACACAACATGAATGGACTAAATAGCTATTAGTAACCATAAATTTTTGTTTGCTTCAACTTTTATATTCAACACAATGGATTGATTTTTTGAACACAACTATTTGTTGTAATAAAAACAATGCATTATAACATAAATACAACTTATATCCAACACAAATGGACCTATAGTTGAACACTAAAACCTTTTTACAGCTCCTCACATTTCATGAAAAAAGCATGGTATTTAATGTGCTCATTTTATATATTTGTGATAGGACATTATTAATGTGAAATACTCTAATGCATAAACATTGCTACCCCAATAGTTGTACACAGGAATAATATTTTTTCACTATGACAATAATACTTATTTAAATGAGCATCTTATTTTATAAATGACACTAATAGTGGATAGTTATGATATTTTATATCGAAATGAAAAATTATTTGTTTCAATTGTTAATGTTAATTAATGTAATTGTGTTTTTTATATGTAACATTTATAGGTTCTCATCTATTAAATTATGTGTTCGTCTTGACCAACATTTGGTTTTTATTTTATTTACATGTGAACTTTTTTTTTTGGTAAGTTAATAGATGGGTTGGGCCAACACCCTTTATATTAAGTCAAAAAAAGGTATTACTAAGTTCAAATGTTCTCAAACAAAAACCTTGACTACATTCTAACTACATTCTAAATGCCTATCTTTATTGGCAAAATTGCTGCTACCAACACCATACCTACAATCCTTATACATTATCATAATCTGTTTGATGTAAAAACTACCTATTCCTTTTACATATAAACAAAATTCTTTTCACAAAAAAAGCACAAAAACCAGACACAGGGCTTTGCTTGTCCTCTTCTTTCCTTTGGGGCCTCAGAGCTTTGTGAACAAGGGATTCCTTGGGTCAATTTGCAGACGCCTCTTTTTTGCCTCCATTTTCTTTTCATGCGCCACTTGAGCCTTCATTGGACAGTCATCCTTACAATTCTTGCGAGTCGAGCCATTGGGATCTCCTCTACATCCCTTATGTTGCCCGCTCTCCAGTCTTCACCACTGTTAAGCAACATTGGTACCTTAGGACCATCATCCTCATCCTCGTTGTCACTCGAAACCTAGAGTCCTTCCCACTCTTTGTATGTACGCAACCATTCTTTTGTCGGTGGGAAGGGCAGCTGTCAGGCGCTGTAGGAATTCAAGGTTCCTATCAATGTTGCCTAATCGTGCCTTCAACTCAGCCAACTCCACTGAGATGATGAGGGGGAATTTTTTGATTTCCCCTTTATACCTACAACCTTACGCCAAGTAATACTGTTGCGACACATGGATCATGTTTTTGCTGTCTACATTATCTAGTACCGCGTCAATCTCCCCTAGGTACTTGTGCTTGACGAGCCTCTGGCACAAATTCTTCACCTTCGGCTTTGACACCCCTCTAACTAGTGAAAAGGCCATAAACATAACTGTCATATCCATGTTGACACAGTACTTGTGGTAAGACCACAAACAAGTGCAACCGAGGACTTCCTTAACTGCATGAAGGACCAATGGATGCTTCACAGTAATCATCTGCAACAGACACTTGTCCATTCTCTCTCTGAAGAAAGACTCCATGCTCCTCCATGTCTCCAGGCATATTGGCGTATCCATTGCTCCAGGTGTTATGTTTTGTGGTCCCAAAGTGGTGACTCACCTTTGGCCATTTTTGTTGTTATATAGCCCTTCTGCATCTGTCGAGGTACCCCAGATCTCCTACCCTATCTTGCCACACGAACTCGCCATAAATGATATGGCCCGAATGCCAACAATCCACTTTTTGTGCGTACTTTCCAATACCAAACATTATTCTTCTTTCCATGACGTGGGCGAATCCGCGGTGCTTTTCTACCACCTCTTGTCTAAACCTGTCCATCATATCTTAAGACACTAACATGCCATTAATGACATGGCATAACTGCCACACATAACTCTTATGAGTGTAGCTCCCCATGTGTCTCATTATAACAATTCCTTCAAGTTGTCATTCATCATACTACTCGCGTATCACCTGTGTTAGCTCTCCATCAACTCTTGTCCTAGATTTGTGTATTTGTTTGGTGTGTAGAACATCTGACGTTTCATCCTGGGTACCGAGGCTTCATTACTATACCTTGCCACAAAATTACATCATTTTTTGTGGTATCCTTCATCTTTCTTGCATCCTTGTTTGATTGCATAAGATCCCTATTCATTATTCCTCCCCATCCTTAGTGTGATGCCGACAAGATTTTTGTGGCGCAAGTGACCTCATCTACCCTCTTTCTTAGTGATGGCTCTTTTTGCCAATTCATCTGCTGTCGAGTTGCCTTCATGATATAGGTGGCTGATTTTGAAGTCATCTAATTCCTCTATCTTCTTCCTTATTTGTTTGATCCATCTGTTCAATCTCCAGTCAGGGGTGGAGTTCTGCTTGATAACATTTATTGTGATCATCGAGTCTCCTTCAAGATGTATCTTCCTAGCTCCACATTCCATTCCCAATTCTAGTCCATGAAGTGCGGCTTTGAACTCTGCTTGATTGTTTGTAGCAACTCCAATATACTCCATATGCTCTACCAGGGTAGTTTGGAATTCATCTTTGACCACACACCCTATCCCATTGGGTCTCGGGTTCCCTCTTGTGGCTCCGTCAAAGTTTACCTTCACCTAGACGGTCTTTGGGGCACTCCAGTGACCTTCGTGCAATTTCTTCTTCCGGGCATAATTAGTGGTGCCTACAATGGTGGGAACAGCGGGTCCCTTAAATGTTTTTGTCATATTGTTATCCCATGTGGTGAAAGCATTATTTTTCGCTGTTTTATTTTTTGCCACCTTATTGACTAGTTCTATGATGAATTCCGCAGTTTTGATTACTAATTTTTCCCTTGGCGTCGGTTCTCCCTTGAAAATCCTTCTATTGCGCTCTTTCCACAATTCCCACACAACCATCGAAAGAGTAACCTGCCATAAGCTCTCAAATAGGTTTCTTCGAGCACACTTGGGCCACATGTAGAACTACTCCATTAGATTTCTAGGCATTGGTATTTGCAAGTTTAGCTTTTGGAGAAAGTGTTTCCAGCAGCTTTCTACATAAGGGCACGAGAGCAATAAGTGATTGGCATTCTCGTCCGGCTGCTTACATAATGGACATCTGCCTGGTCCAATTATCCTAATCTTGTTTAGCCTATCTTGCACGAGGATGCGACCTTGAATAGATAGCTAGGAAAAGGCCCTAGCTCGAGGTGAACAAGACTTGCCCCATAGAAGCTCTTTTGGCCATAGTTGATCTTCCGTCGCTCTCTTGCACCCTGTAACCTAGTTTGACTTTGTATTCCCCATCCTTCGACACACACCATCGAATTTCATCGCTCAACCCCATGTTGATGTGAGTTTTGTTCCACTACAACATGCAGAATTGAATACTTAATATTCCAAGATGAAATACCAAATTTCCAACTCTCTCTTAAATAAGGATGCTCATATGCTAAACAATGTACATGGATTTTGTGATCAAATGAGACAACCTCAAGGTTCCTTCTTATTGTGGACTTTCACTTAGTAATATGATGTGATATGTTGGTTATCACAAAGGGACTTATGCTATTCATTCAATGGATATCAACTTGACTTTAACTTCCTCAAACACTTCCAACCAAATAAACTTACGAAGGATAAGGGTTCAGAAAGCTAGGCTACCCCTAGAATGTAAGAAATTGTAGATGTCTTTGTGGCTCTACTAGACTTAGTTTAGCTATTGACATCAACCAAGCTAGTGCAATCTCCTAAGGTAAATGTAAGATGTTCAAACTACCCCCATTCCATTAACACCATCCATTGATGCATATTAATGTGCAAGCAATAATCGAAGTTAAGTTCACATAAATGCCATTTGACCACACAAGGCAAACTTACAAGAGCAAGTAACTAGTGGTTTGGTCTAAGCGAGTTCACCAAAGATGCATCCAAATTCATTTCCATTCAACTAAACACTACTTCTAAACAACATGGAATGAAATCTACTTTAAGCAAGGAATTGAAGAAGCCATGCAACACTTCAAAGCAACATTAAGTAATCCACCATGAGACTGACAATGAATCATCAATTACTTTGATAACATTATGGCAACATATTCATCAAGTCTCCTCTCCTACTCTACTTCTACTAACGAACTAACTAACTGTTACAAATGAGAAGGCCTTGGCCTTTTATAGTTGTTCAATTACAATGAAGGGCCTGTTGTGAGGTTTTCACACCATCGCCCCATTGCAAATGGGGGCCCCCTCATTTTGCTTTGGCTGTAGGAGTAGTTGTCTTAGGTGGTAGCAATTTTCAAGTCTCCAAGTCGACAAGAGCGAGTTTGAACAATTTTGGTCTGTTGGGAAGTCAAGTCTGTCCGGGATGTAAGCGAAAGTTGGGCTAAGCTAGTCACGGAGACGGAGTTGAAACCAAGTGATTTGTAAGGAAATGTGTTAGAATCATTAGAAAATCCTATTTTCAGCTTCAATTTGACCTTAAAAAGTTAGGATAGGTTGTGGGAGGTAAACTTGCTGAAGGCATGCTGAATCTTGAAATTTGGCTAAGTTTAGAAGTTTTTGAAAACCCCCAAAATCTAGAATCTTTATTATAACTCCTATGAAGCTGAAACCTATCTCAAACATCCTACCAGTATTTATATAAATATGAATGTAACTTGTACTTAAATGTTATATTTATATAAATCCTCCCGCCTCCTAAGCTGCGAAATGACTAAGTGTTGAAATGGAGAGTTAACTTCAGTGTTACCCCGAGACGGGGAAACTTTGAGGTCTCCGGTACCGGTACGCCTTTTTCAAAAACAGGAGACGGGGGTACTTGGAGACGGCAAATTTTTTTTATAATATAATTTAATAATTATTAAGAAATATCATAGATTCATAACATAGTGCTTTGAAAACAAGAACAATG
>MU225682.1:3741567-3758263 GCA_018584345.1 Thuja plicata | reverse complement strand
ATAAATGACCTTGCTAAAAAAACATTCAAGTAAGTCAAAATCATAAAATGACTTAATGTTGTATTTTAAATTTGTTTTTTAATTAGGAGACGTGGGGGAGACTTCATTTTTTTGGAATCGGAGACTTGGATTCTTCAGGAGACTTCGTCATGAAGTCTCCGGCCATTTTTGAAGTCTCCGGAGACGCGAAAAGTCTCCGAGACGCGTCTCAGTCTCCGAGACGCGTCTGGAGGGGGGGAGACGGGTCTCCGGGTAACACTGGTTAACTTTCAAATTCAAAATCTTGACACTAGGTTGGAATCCGGCCATGTCCAAGGATAAAATCCTCGCCTCCCCCTAATTCTCGCCCTCTCAAACTTAAGCTTTTTGATGACATGATGCGAGTTAACGAATTGAAGGGTCAATTCTTGGAGTTAGATAATGAATTGAAGGTGAAAGGAGTTGAATTTGATGAAGTGGAAATGTTCAAATCCTTGGGTAGGGGCGGAATTCGCTCCCTACCCAGGATTTTTATCCTCAATCACCTCTGATTTCCGCCCACCTAAGGATAAAATCCTCAAGGCCTCTCTATTCCTGCCTTACAAAATCAGATCTATGAAACAAGATGAAGGAGAAGAGGGGGCAGTGATATGTTTAAGGACTGGAGCTGAGTTGAAAAAGTGAAATCCTCAAGGCCCCAAGATTTCCGCCCTGATTTAGAGGGAAGGAAAGGAGAGATTAAGGCATTGAAATCAAATGAAAACACAATCAGATTGCAACTTAACCCAAGGATGGAAAGGTAGGACTAAATTAGACTAAGTTTTGGGTGTAATGGAGTTCGAGGCTGTATGAGGAATTCTGACTCCTCTTGGGGTCCTGATCTATGTCTTAGGCTTGAGGGCTTGGAACGTATTTTTTTTCCTCCTAGGATAAAGGGTGATCAAATCAAATGAGTGCGAAATGATCAAGTGAAGGGAGAATGGCAGAAACTAAGGTGCCATGAGGATTTTTTCCCCTCATATGACTAATTTCCACCTTTGGTATAGAGGATTGCACAACACATTCTAGATTCCCCCCACAATTGATAGTTGAAATCAGAATTGGCATGCTGACTCAGAGACGAGGGATTAATATCAAATTGACTAAGTTTAACAAGGAATGAAGGTGCAATTTGGAGAGAGTCAAGGGAAATTCCTTGAGGGATGGCGAAATCCGCCATCCCCCAAGGACAAAATCCTCTCCCTAGGTCCCACAATTGATAGTTGAAATCAGAATTGGCATGCTGACTCAGAGATGAGGGATTAATATCAAATTGACTAAGTTTAATAAGGAATGAAGGTGCAATTTGGAGAGAGTCAAGGGAAATTCCTTGAGGGATGGCAGAATCTGCCATCTCCCAAGGACAAAATCCTCTCCCTAGGTGAAATTCTGCCCAGCTAGCTAGACCAAAATCCAAACCATAAAGGTCTATCTACAATGTTTGAAGTTTATCTTAAGCACGAAGAAGTGAAAGAAATGAGGTGCTGCCCTAAGGAAGAGAGGTTGAGTTTGAAAATTTGAAGTAGGATCCAAAATCCTTGAGCAGCTGGGATTCCCACCTTGTGATAGGAGGCTCAATACATGTCTTTTTCCTTTTTACTTGCAAAAGATCCAAGCACGGTAAAAGACTTAGTAATCAGCAGCCCTGACAGGCTATATGTTTTGGCGGAAATTAAATGTGGGAGAGGAGAATTCCTCATGGGTAACGGATTCCTCCCTTCAAGGAGGATTCCTCTTCAAAACCTTTACCCCTATCTGAAACTAAGATCACTAATTCAAAACAAACACACTGCAATAACAATCAGACCTCAGAAAAGAATGGCAAGATTGAACTGAACTAAGTTTTTGTGGAGGATGGAGTGGTGAGAGGAAGTTGACTTGCATAGAGACGTGAACTTGAGAAAATGAAAATCCTCATGCCTATGAGATTTCCGCCCTGCTCTTAGGATAATCCTCCCACATGGTCAAATTCCGCCTTTATGTAGATGAAGTTTGGTGAAGGTTTTCGGTGTCTAAGTATGAACGAATGTTGGAGGGCTGAGGTAAGTATCAGTCTGAAAGTGAAGGAGGAATCCTAAAGTTGACAAGAAAAAATCCTCATGGGAGGGTGGATTCCGCCCTCCCATGACGATTATTTATCCTCTCAAACACCTAATTTCCGCCCCTTATCACGAGGATCAGCCATGGCATCTAAGGCAGTGATTTTGGTTTGAACAAAATGAATAATTAAAACATTAATCCCTCTTACCAAAGTCAGCCTAAGGGGCTGAAAGGAACCAAATTTAAATGAATTTTCATTGGCCAATCTTGATGAAGTCGTCCTGTGTGGGGAAAAGTGTCACTTCATTTCAACATGGCCGATATAAAGAGAGGCATTTCAAAACATTTTGTCACAAACTCAAGGCAATTCCTGTCTGCTGTAGCAACGAACTACTGCTGGAAGCAATGTTTTTTTATCAGCAATAGGACAGCGAATTCCCCCTTTCGAGATAACAGTTGATATGATTGGCATCAAATTTGAGCATAAGGCGGATTTTGCTAAAAATCAGAGATGAAAGATGATAAGAAATCGAAATCTGAACGTGTAATATATGGGAAAACTTGCTTATTTTTTCCAGATTTTAAGAGAAATTCGTCTCAGGTTGCAAGAAGTAAGGGAGGTCTGGTTTTGAGTTAAGGAAAATCCATAATTGCATTGCATTTTGCCTCCTTGTTTTGGATATAGATGAGGAGATTGATTTCAAGGAAATATAGTTGCTATTTTACTTCATGAAAATTTTAGGATTTCCTTCATGTTTTCTTATCGATTTTGTGAACCTAATGAAGTCTTTCCTTTGTTTTGCAAGGAAAATTGTTGAAGGAGGCAAAAGGATAGAGATGATGGTGAGGCTAGACTCAAGACTTCAAGAAGAAAGCAAGTGGATGCAGGGAGATAGTTCAAGCTCAAGGATTCCCAGTGAGAAGGAAATTCAACATCAAGGTCATCAAAGGAAAACTCGAGTCAAGATAAAAAGGATCTAAGAAGGCAAAGAACAAAGGGAAAGAACGAATTTACAAGCCCAGCTACATGAAGACTTCACCACTTCAAGAAGAATCGAAAGAAACATCATGTTTACAAGTTCAAGTCTTAGCAATGAGAAGATTTCAAAAAGAAGATGAAGAGGATTTGAGAAGATGAAGCAATTTGGGAATATGCCATCATGTTGGAGAGCTTGATAATGTTGAGTATCAAGAGATATTTTCTCATCACCAAAAGATTGATCAAGTCTACAAGATAAAGATGTTGAGGTGGCACCTAGTTGTCTTCTACGAATCAAAAATTTCTAGTTTCAAGTACATCCAATCACATCATGCCAAGTGTGCAATTTTCTCATTGGCCCATAGGGTGGTGCCTTCATGTAATTGGTCGATAGTGTGGCAACCCTAATTAGGGTTTGTAGGGATGAATCTTGGCCCTTGATCTTGAATCGATCTTGGCCCTTCATTGTAATGGAACACGTATAAAAGGCCAAGGCCTTCTCATTTGTAACTCATTAGAGTAGGAGAAGAGAGCTAGAAGTAGAGGTAGACTAGCTAAGGGAGAGACTTGTTGGAATTGTTGCCATAATGCTATCAAAGTGATTGATGATTCATTGTTGGTTGATGATTCATTGTTGGTCTTCATGGTGAATTACTTAATGTTGCTTTGAAGTGTTGCATGGTTTCTTCAATCCCTCAGAGTAGATTTCATTTCATGTTGATTAGAAATAGTGTTTAGTTGAATGGAAGTGATTTTGGATGTATCTTTGGTGAGCTCGCTTAGACCATACCACAAGCTGCTTGCTGATTGCAAGTACACCTTGCATGGTCAACTGACATTTATATGAACTTAACTTTAATTATTGCTTGCACATTGATATGCATCGATGGATGGTATTAGTGGAATGGTGGTAGTTTGAGCATCTTACATTTACCTTAGGAGATTGTACTAGCTTGGTTGATGCCAATGGCTAAACTAAGTCTAGTAGAGTCACAAAGACATCCATAATTTCTTGCATTCTAGGAGTAGATTAGATTCTCTAAACCCTTTCCTTGAAGTTGTTTGATTGGAAGAAGTTGAAGTCAAGTTGATATCCATTGAATGAATAACGTAAGTCCCTTTGTGATAACCAACATATCACATCATTAAAACTGAGTGAAAGTCCACAATAAGAAGGAACCTTGAGGTTGTCTCATTTGATCATACAATTTGTCTACATTGTTTAGCATATGAGCATCCTTATCCAAGAGAGGACTGGAGATTTGGTGTTTCACCTTGAAACATTAAGTTTTTTTTTTTGATCTATAACATTTTTATTGATTTTGGAAATAGGAAATACATATATGCTTATAACAGAAAGCATTTAACATTTGGGAGCCTTTGTTCCCAAATTTCATCCAGTATGCCCTGAACCATACAAAATTCCCCTGTCAAAACCCGCATACCCAACTAGAGAACACCATCTGGAGGACTATTCTATATAAACATATACATATTCTGTCAGTCCTAACCCAGACTATAAACCTACTAACCAACATAGCTTCGAAGACTAGGAAGCATAATATATATTTGAGTTACAAAAAACCATAGCAGGTTATACATAAGACTCTGGAAGTAGTCAGATGTATCAAAAAAACCATCGTCTTTACCGCACAATAAGGCTATCGTGTCGTGGCCGTTGTATCCTTTGTTCCCAAAAAACACCTGCATTCATGGAGCCATAGGTAGAGGGTGCACATTACCACGAGGGTTTATCAACAAAATTGAGCCTTCTGCAGACTTCAAGCCCATTAAGGACTTCGTCTGCCCCGACGCCTTCCCCGCCTTCTTGGCACCTCCACATTGAAGACATTGGTAGGGTTGCCTTCTTGAAGCTCTGCAACAAACCTTGCGGTTGTGGCCTGCAAAACCCTCTTCAGGGCAAGCCATTTCCTCCCAATTTCATATTTGTATTCGCCTTTGTTCACTTGACCCCACCAGCGGAGAAATGGGACGAAACCATAAATTCTTCCCTCCAAGTCTTCGAAGCACTCAAAGTAGTTTGAACCAATTCCTGGCACAACCCATTCCAGGATATGGTCCAAACCTAGCAATAACTCATTTTTCAACAGTAGAGTCATTATCCTTTTAACTTCTTCTTCCTCTTCACCCAACTCCAAGGCCCAAGCAATAAGCATTGAAACCACATTGACATTGAGCCTCCACTTGCCATGCCTGTTTTGGAATTGAGGCCCAAGAACAACTGTGGCCGCCATTGCCAGCTCAGTGTCTTCCATTCAAAGCAAGCCTAACAAAACTCACATCAATAAGGCCAAGATTGACTCAAGATCAAGGGCCAAGATTTACCCATTACAAACCCTAATTAGGGTTGCCACACTATCATCCAATTACATGAAGGCAACACTCTCTGGGCCAATGAGAAAATTACAATGCTCTTGAGAGAAAACGAGAAAATTGTACACTTGGCATAATATGATTGATTGTGTTGAACATGTGTAACTGGAATTTTTTGATTGGTTGAAGACAAGTAGGCACCACCTTAACATCCTTATCCTGTAGATTTGATCAATTCCTTTGGCAATGAGAAAATCTCTCTTGATACTCAACATTATTAAGCCTTCAATTGTGATGGCGTATTCCCAAATTGCTTCATCTTTTCAAATTTTCTCTATTCCCTGTTCTTGTAATTTTTTTCATTGCCATGATTTGAACTTGTTTGTACTCTGTACTCGAATCTTGAACTTTCTTGAAGTGGTGAAGTCTTTCATGCACTTGGACCTCTCAAGTAAACTTGGATTTCCTGAGGAAATTCAAGTTAGCTAAAATTTTCATTCAATTGTAGACTCTGAGTTTTCCTTGTCCTTGTTCTTTGTTTTTCTTGAACTCCATCTTGATCTTGCCTTGAATTTGCACTCTGATGATTTGATCTTGAACCTCCTCATTTGAAGTCCTCGAGCCTGACTTTGTCTCCATCCTTCACTTTCCAAGCCTCCCCTTGTTGCATATTTACCTTGCAAAAAAAAACAAAGGAGAAAAAATGCAGTAAGCTCACGAAATGATGAAATGAAGGAAAACTGAAAGGTTTCATGAAATAAAATTGCATCAACTCATTCTTCTACATCAAGACAAGGAGGCAAAAGACATTTGATCATGGATTTTCTCTAGTTTAAGACCAAATTTCTTTCTTCTTGCAAATCCATGTTTTGATTTTATTGACAAAATGATCTTAATTTTTCTACTTGATATGGATTCGCTTAAAATCTGGAAAATAAATGAGTTTTTCAATGTGTAACATGCCCAGATTTTAATAGAGATAAGATGGGCGGGAACAGGAGCAGCAGCAGAGCGGAGGGGTTAGGGTTTCCACAGGAGTGGAAGAGGCAGAAGGTAGTGACGAAGAGGGAGGAGATGGCGACAAAGAAGGAGGTGAAGATGCAGTCCCTGATGTAGCCTATGCATGGTCTGCAGGTTTTGATGGGGTACGCTTTGTTTGGGGTGGTTCTCTGCAGGAGCCGTGCGACAGAGATAAAGGAGGCGGCTGCAATGTTTGGGGCATTGCTGAGAAGGGGGTGACTGCTGTCGTTGAAGCAGTATGGAATGACAATACTGCAGGTGTGGAAGCGGCTATGGTGGTGAGGAAAGCTGGATGTGCTTGCAAGAAGCATCCCCATTGCCCTCTTTGGACTCTTTTCAACTTTCACTGCCCTGCTCATGGCAGAGGGAATATTTTAGCTGTGGAAGAGAAGCCCAGAAGCAAAACTTGCGAGAATGTTGAATGGTGGCTTGCTCGTTTCGTGAGGGACAAATGGCTGGACCCTATCTGGGTTGCTCATTTCTTTTCCTGTTTCAATGTGTTGTTATCAGTTGTTTTATGTTATCCCCTGTTGCTGGAAGCTATATATTGCAGGGTTGATTCCCTTTTTAGCTTATTTCCTCTGTACTATACTCCTATCGAGGTGGAGTATAGCCCTATTGAGGTGGGAGCTTTTCGTGCGGCATCTTGGTGGTGGAGTCTTGCTGCTCTTCAATTCTCTTCTCCCTTGCTCCCTATTGAGGTGGAAGACTCTATTGAGGTGAGGGCTCAGCCTATCGAGGTGGTCTGCAGTTGCTGGGAGGAGACTGCTGGTAGTGGAGTGTGGTCGCCTCTATCAATTTGTCACATGAAAGTTCGCTGGAAATGGCTGGGGGTTATCTTTTTGCAGTCTAAATGGGCTCTGCTGAAAAGCCAGATCAGTGCTGGAGGTTTCCCTTTGGTGTTGGGGGACATCAGACCTGTTGTTGCCGAGGAGGTTGAGGGAAATTATGGTTGCTTGTTGTGTGGGGTTGGCTGGTACCTCCAGGTGGATGCTGATAGTTTTCAAGAGCCCATTCTGAAGGATGGCTGTTTTTGGTTAGGGTTTAAGTTTGGGATTGGGGCTATGGTGCTCTATGATGTTGGTATTGTCGGTTTAGGGATCCATGTCAAAACCTTGGAAATCTGTTTAGGGAGTTTTTATACTCCAGTTAAGTTAATGGCTTAAGGCTATTGCTTGTTCTTTGGGCAGTTGGGGTTTTAGAGTCTCATTTTGGTTAGCTGTTGACAGTTATCTGTCTTTGGTCTGCTGGTTTGAAATGTTTATTCTTTAGCAGAGATTCGTCTTAGTTGGGTTTCAGATTCCCACCAAAATCTGATTGTACAGGGTTTCGGGGCCCTTTCAAAACCTGTTTTTACCCTAATCAAAAACATGCCCAGATTTTGATTTTCTCACCCTCCTTATCTCTGATTTTGAAGATGAATCTGCCTTAGAGTTCAAAATTTGCTGCTTTTAATATATCAAGTTGCTGAAATTGTGTCTTTCACAAGATGGCTACCCCTCCTTTTTGGATAATCCGTTGCCAATTTAGGAGTTCGCTGCCCTTATGCTGATGAATTTGCTGCTCTATTCAGGAGAAAATCGTTGTTTTTAGCAGAGGTAACTTGGTGTCCTATGATGCCAATTCGCTGCCTTCAAGAGGAGAAATCACTGTCTATAGCAGAGTTGAAGCTGTTTTGCATTTGATCTTGAAATGGAGCTTTATCTTTCCCTTTATATAAACAACTTCAAACTTGAATAGGTAGGCCTACATTGGGCTGACTTGGTCTTTTTTAGGCCAATTGAAATATTTTAATTCAAACTTTATTTTTCATCATGCTGGCCGACTTGATCATTTAGGTAATTACATTTAATTTTGTTCTTTTAGGCACACAAATTGCCTATTTTGGTCCAGCTCTTTGCCACATTTCAGTGGATCGTATCTCCTTGTTTGAATCGTTTTCTCATTGATGGAAATTGTCATTATTTTGCTTTTGAATGAAAAATCTCAAGTTTTGACCAATTTCTCTATGGCAGAGATTTTAAAGGTAGAGGACAAATCTTGGGCGGAATTCCTTGGCTGAGAGGAATTTTGCCAAGTCCCAAATTGGTCCTAAATTATCCTTGATGCGTTTGTATATCCATTGGCGATTGGAAAAAAGAGAGAAATCACCTTGTTATCTCTTTCAATTGTGCAAGTTTGGTCTCTTCGTCCTTCATTCTCAGCCTATGGCGGAGATTTTGGGAAATGAGAATTAAAATTTCTCTCCCTTAAAAATAATTTCGGCCCCCCTTAAGGCCTCATTTCATTGATAATCTCACAAGTCTTAGGCAAATTCCATCGTTTCGAGGGGCTCAAAAGAGTTTGGATTTTGTTTTGCATCCATTTTCATCCTTGAGTTTATGGCGAAATTCCTTGGGCGAGAGGAATTCCGATCTGATTTTATTCTTCATCATTTTTTGTTCAAAAGAACTTGATTTCACCTTGAAAATTTTATCTCTAATCATTTCCATTAGCCTCACCAAATCCTTTGAATTGATCAATTTTACAAGAAACCTCATGTTGTAGGGGTGAAAATTTTGAGCCTAGAGGAATTGGCTTAGGGCGGAATAACTTGGATGGGAGGAATTCCGCCACCTCTATAAGCTTGGTTTTTATCACATTCTCCTCTTGCCTTCAACATTAACTTCTTCAATTCTCATCAGTTGCTTCTCTTTGATCATCAACTTTTTATCTCCTCCACTTGGGCCTTTGATTCTCCTCAAGATTTGTCTTTCTTGTTTGGGCGGAAATCTTGATGGTAGAGGAATGATTTTGGGCGAAATTCCTTGGTTGAGAGCAATTGTGCCATCTTTTGCATGCTTTTTCTTGCTCAAAAATCTCATTAGTAGCCCTTTCTACTTTATCATTTTCAACTTCTAATCACCAATTGTCAATCCCCATGACTTGGCCACTTGAATTCATGAAGAAAACCGTGTTTTTTCTTTGGCGGAGTTGTAGGAGTAGAGGACTGATTATGGGGCAGAATTCCTTGGCTGAGAGGAATTCCGCCACCTTTCAGATGCCTTCACAATTTCATCCTTTCATCCTCTTGGTCATCGATCCTTCTATCTCCAAACTTGGGCACTTGATTTCATCCAAAAAGGTGTCTTCCATTTGGGGCGGAGATTTTTGGGGGAGAGGAATTGGCCTTGGGCGGAATTCTTGGGCTGAGAGGAATTCCACCACCTCTTACTCTCTTCATCCTGACTTAGTCAATTTTTTAGCTCGGAGGGTGAAGTGATTTATACAAAATATAACAAGTATAAGTTTATACTTTAAGTTATATTTTATATAAATACTGTCAGGATGTTTGAGATAGGTTTCAACTTCATAGGAGTTATAATAAAGATTTTAGATTTTGGGAGTTTCTAAAAAATTCCAGACTTAGCCAAATTTCGGGATTCAACACACCTTCAACAATATTACCTCCCACAATCTTTCTTGACTTTCTAAGGTGAAATTGAATCTAGAACAAGGATTTTCAAAAGGTTTTAACTCATTTCATCACAAATCCCTTGATTTCCCTAGCTAGCTTAGCCCAACTCTCGCCCATATCCTTGACAGACTTGACTTCCCAGCAGGCCAAAGTTACCCAAACTCATCTCTGTGACTTGGAGACTTGAAAATTGCCACTGCCTAAGACCACCTAAAAGCATCAAGACCACTGCTCCTACCATTAAAGCAAAAAGAGGGGGTCCCCATTTGGAATGGGGCGATGGTGTGAAAACCTCACAACACCCTGTCTATACAATACCCCTTGCTTCTAGGATCCTAGTTAGCATCACTTTTTGTTCTACAAGGGCCTGAAAGTCATCAAGGGGCTTCCACCTCCATTCCTGTTTTCTACCTACCCATATTCACATAGCTTTTCCCCCCACTTTGTGGTTGTTTCTTCCTTGATGTTTTCAAGATCTGGTAATGAGAAGAGATCCGGGTGGCCTTCCCATGAATCCTCCCAAAATTGAGCATGCTGTCCACTGTTGACTTCCCATGTTATGTGCTTGATGATGATTTTCCTGCACTCAAGGATGAAGTTCTAGATTGCTGATCCATTTGTAGGGTCTAATTTGTTGATTATTTTGATGGATTCATCTGAGTCTAGATATTTTTGCCTCAAAATTTGGACCCATCTTCATAATCCATTTCAAAAAATACTCCAGACCAGCTTTGCTCACATAGCTAGCAGGGTTCATGTTATGCAACTATCTTATTCCTGCCCCTTTTCCTCCAAAGGACTTACAAATCTTTTCCCATGATAGTAGAGGTATTTAATGATTGTCTTCCGGACCATTCCAGAAGAATTTCCTCATGATTTGTGTTAGTATTTCTTCCACTACTTTTGGAACTTTCATGCATGTCATTGAATAGATAGGAATAGCTGTTAATACTGATTTCAACTTTAACATTCTACTAGCCGAGGATAGGCATTTGCGTTTCCAAAGCTCCATTTTCCTTTTACAGTTACTGATTAGATTTTCCCAATAGCATTTCTTATTGACTCCCCCAAATAATGGTAACCCAAGGAATTTCCCTGGTAAATTTGCAATTCTGAGATCCTAAATTCTTGCAATGTCTTTGTGTAAACTTGGTTGAACATTGAGAAAAAAGACCTCTAACTTTCTCCTGTTGATTATCTATCCTGACGCCTTTGTGTAGCTGTGCAGTGTGTCCCTAATGATTCTGTCTTCTCCTCTTGAAGCATTCCCAAAGAGGATCGTATCTTCCGCAAATAGATGATGTGTAATAGCCTCCAAACCTAGGCATATCTCAATCCCTTTACATTGACCCTCTGATTTGTAATGCTGGATGGTTCTTCCTAAAGCCTTGCCATTGTGATGAATATGAATGGGGATAGTGGGTCACCTTGACGAATCCCCCTGGTAGAATCAAAGAAACCTTGGTCTACCCCGTTAACCAAGACTGAGAACCTTGGATTCGAAATGCAACTAGAAACCCAATTGATCCATCCTTCCCCAAAGCCAAATTTTTGCAGGACTTAGATCAGAAACTGCCTATCCACAAGGTCGTATGCCTTCAGTATATCCAACTTGATTACCATACTCGGGATTTTGGCCTTCCTGAATGAATGGATGGCCTTGTGTGCAATTATGATTCCTTCAACAATCAAATCTGCCAGGGGAGAATCCACTTTGTTCATCAGAGATAATTTTGTGTAGTACAATTTTTAGCCTGTTAACCATTATCTTAGTGATTATCTTGTAGATTGTATTACATAGTGCAATGGGCCTGAGGTCTGCCATGGTCTGCACCTCCTTCTTCTTGGGAACAAGTGCTATGAAGGTTCCTAGCATTGCCATTCTCCTTCTGGACTCTTCAACAACTTTATGTAAATCACTGCCAATGATATCCCAGAAAACCTGATAGAATTTTGCCGGAAAGCAATCTGGTCCTGGGGCCTTATCCACACCTAATTGAAAGGCTGCTTTCTTAGTTTCTTCCAAGCTAATGGATTTAAAGAGCTCTGTTTTCTTCTTCATTAATTAGGGTCGGGATGTGACTCAAAAATTCTTCCCGTTCTTGCACATTGTCTTCTGCTGCACGATTGAAAATCTCTTGGAAGTTTAGTATCACTATCTGATTGACCTCCTCTGTTGACTGCGATTTTGTGCCATCTTCCTTTGTTATCTTTGTTATTCGATTTCTTCCCCTGTTGGCCATTGTTGTTTTATGGAAGTACTTTGTATTTCTATCTCCCCCCTTGAGCCAGTTTTCTCGACTCCTGTCTCCAAAACAACTCTTCCCTGTTCATTATTTCCGTGAGCTCTGATTTTAGCTTTTGTTCCAATTCGAATTCTTCTTGTCCCATCCTCTGCTCAATTATTTTCTGATTAAGATTGCTTAGTTCCTCCTCTACCTGAGCTTTTTCCTTAAAGATATTCTTGAAGTTTTCTTGATTTCATTCTTTGAGTTTCCTTTTAGTGTGCAAGAGGTTTTGACTGAACTGATAAATTTTTGATTTGTTTCCCATTCAGACTTCATTCCACCATGTTTTCACTAGGTCATGTAAAGATGCATCCCTTTGCCACATATTCTCAAATCTGAAAGGGGCCCCACCTTTGGGATATTCTTTATTTATCACTAGTTGCACAGGAAAGTGGTCTGACCCAGTGTACGGTAGTATTGTTGTCTCAAATATGTCTTGATTATCATCCCATCTTATAGTTATGAAGAACCAATCCAGTTTTTCTGCTATACTGGTAAAATCTTTCCTTCTATTAGTCCAGGTGAACATGCCATTTTTAGATACTATCTCTCTTAAGTTATTGTTGTCTACAAATGCTTAGAAGTCCTGTTGCACTCTTTATAAGTTCTGTATGCCTCCTTGCTTTTCCAAATTGTCCAATGTAGCATTAAAGTCACCCCCAATTATGATAGCTGCATCATTTTGCATATTCAGCCAAATTTTGATCTCCCTTAATAAGATTCTCTGGGCTAGTGTTGAAATTGGTGCATAGACATTAACTTCTAGTATTTCCTTGTTTTCTCTCAGCATCCTACATTTGACCCCCTTCCAAAATTGGCTTCTTCTTATTAGTGAACAACTAACAGTCATAGGGTTCCAAATTATTCCCATGCCTCGTGATGCTCCAATGAATTCCACAAATAACCCCTCCCATTGTCTCCATACACACATTCTCTTGTGTGCTTCTTCCTTGTTCCATTTTGTCTCTTGTAATAGTACAATATCTGCCTTACTTAAGTCTATTTGACGCTTGATCAAGCACCATTTGCTAGGGGCATTAATGCCCTAACTTTCCAGGTAATGAGCTTCATTGCTCCTCGGGAAGGGGTTTCTCAATTTCATCTGCCCTTTAGCATTTGCTGCCAGTGCCAATTTAGCCTTGTTAGATTTAGCCCCTCTTTTCTTTTTTGCTGCTATTAGAGGTTTTTTTAGCTGTGAGGGAGTTTGCTCAATGCTTAGTTCTTCCAAGATGTTTGCTTGTCCTTCTTCCATATCATCCTCTTGATCAGAGTCAAATTCATCTAATGCATCCTCAACATCCAACCCTTCCATATTTGTGACCTTTTCCCATATGTTGTTTTCCTTCTTGCTTTCCCCAAACAGTGCCTCACCTGTTTTTTCCTCTACTGCCAGTTTGCCCTCATCCTCTCCAGGGGTTGCTGGGTTTGCGGAAAAATCAATTTGCTCTAGTCCTGAACTGATGCCCCTATTATTACTGCCTGACCCTGCATCTCTTCCGTTTGTTGCTGCGTATCTTGTTTTTCTACCTGATTGATGTCCCCGAACTATGTCTGTTCTGTAATGACCATTGCTTCATGTTGCTTATCAAACGACTCTTTCTGTGGACTTTGATTTATTTATTCCTTGCCATTTACTACTTCCATCTGCTTACCTGTTATGTCTGTATGCGGAATAGACATCCCCTTTGTTTTGTCATTGTTCTGGCCTTCTGGAGGATCTCCATTGCTGGCCTTTGTGGGGTTTGATTGTGCATAGTCTTCCCTTTCAACTTTTTGTTTCCAGATACCCCAATCCATGTGAATTTCAATTTCCTGAGGAATTGATGCAAATGGGTGGACATCGAGGCATAGTCTAGCATAATTCCCTTTCTTCTCATCTATTATGATTCCTTTTGACTCTTGAAAATTCCCCATTTTCTTTCCTATTTTTGTTAAAATATTGCTGTCCCAATATTCTACTGGCAGGTTGTATTCTGATCCATATTGGTTGCTTCTTGATCTCATAATTCCATGAATCAAAGTTAGGGATCCATCTTTTCATGAATAATCTGACTCCTTCAATTAATTGTGGACCCTGCTCTAGGATATCTCTTCTTTCCTTGCCCAAGGGTAAGACCACCATAAAAACATCATTTGGCAGTATTTGCAATTGAAAATGCTCTCCCCACTTTGATCTGCACCACTCATGTATTTTCTTTGTTTCGATATGCCCTCTTCCATGTATATTTATCGGACTGACCTCCTGATATCTATCTATTGTTTGCTTAATTTGTTCTTTTTGTAAAACAACAGGGATACTTGGGTTATTTGGGAGCTTACCTGGTGACACCTTTGCCTCCATGTGCGCCTCCTTAAGTTGGGGTATTGGTGTTTTCTTATTCCAAGTATTGCTTGTTCTCCCTCCTGTGTTTCTAGGGTTTTTAATCCTCCAATTGTCGGATGTGTCTGCGCTTTGCCGAAACTGCCCATACCCATATCCTCTGAAATTAGAGTACCTTGCTTTAATTCTTCACTGTGGGAATTTCCTTCCTCCTCCTTTGAATAAATTCTGCTTTGATCCTGCATTCCTTCTCTGGCTTGTTCCCCCCTTGCATAGTGGTCATGTATCGTTTCTTTGATTTGCTGTCAGTGCTGATATGCCACACTTGTCTACCCATTTTTCTTTTTCAAATACCCATTGCGGCCTGTACATGAACTCCAGTTTGTCCTCTGTTTCCCGACTGCTTTCATAGGCTTGCCATACATTGTTGATTCTTGCCCGAAAATCATCAATAGGTGCCTCTCAATCAACTTCATCTCTCCATCTTTCAGCGCTCTGATTTCCATTCCATATTTCCTGTCTTTCCCCTTTAGTTGAGATCCATCCTCTGCCTGCTGGCTTCTTGCGCCATTGGTCCTTGAACCTTTGCCCCTCGATCTTCTGCTCCTCGCGCCATTTTTTTACTTAAAAGAGTTAGTTTTTAGCTGCTTTTGGATTTGATTATTTACACGTGAACTTCTTATTTACAATATATAGTATAAATATGTGGCAAGACTTTATATTATAAGCACAAGTGGTTATACAACAACTGAACCCTGTACAACTACTGGCCCCTCTCCCGTATACCAAATAGATTAAAATTGTTGTTGTTGCTGGTGGTAGACCTGGGAAAAATCTATTTACTCAACAACACATCTTAGGTCTTTCAGTTTTCTTTGGATCCCCAAATTTGTGGGACAGGAGTGAGGTTGGACTTATAGTTTTGGTGCATTTTCTTAGTCAGCTGCAAGCTCCTAGGGTTTTGCTACCCATAAATCATGCAACTGCTGAGGCCTTGGTGTGTACCTAGTCATTGCCCTCTATTGTTGACTGTTATTACATGCTGTTCTTCATCATTCCTTGACCATTGTTGTTTTGCCTTTCTCTGATATACATTATACGCCTGAATCAGCTTTGCCTCATCTCTTAGGTCTTAATTGAGCATTTTGTAGGATGTATTCATGCTGCATCAAAATCCAGAAGTCCAAGGCAAGGATCGGAGGTTCTCTGAACTCGGTGACTTCAATGGGGAGCGGCGACAAAATGGGTCCTATGATTGCTTGTTCTTGTGTGTTACACTTTTTATTTACTTTATTTCTTATTAATTTTTTTTTGTAGGTCTTCATGCATTTTTGGGCATAGCTCATTTGAGTTAGTAGTGCATGTTTGATTACCATATTAATATTGTATGCATGGCTTCTTTATATACTTATGGTTGTCTTCATTTTATTTATTAGATTTCTTTATGGTCTTTACTTTCCTCATTGCCTCAGATGTTTGGGATGCTAACACTCAAAAGAAAGTAATTCCTGTTGATGTGCGTTTTATGACCCACCAAACAGTAGAACAAAACACCGAAATATCTTATCCTCTCTTGATCAAAGTTTCGTATATGCTAAGATTGCGAGAAGATCATATAGGTCACTCCAAGGTTCCTTTCATGTCAGGTCTTGACCATGGATAAGCTCGGTGGTAAATGTGATTTGCTGAATATCACAAGGGGCCTTATGTTTTCAGTCTTGAAAGATTTGCAATGAAACACTTTTTTGGAATTTTCAGAATATGCGGAAAGCAAAAGGAAGTAGGGTTCAAAAATTGTAATCTACTCCTAAGGGCAATGATAGCAATAGTCAATACTTCGGTGGACAAATTCCCAATAACCAGGTTTTGCTTCGCCAAGTTACACTACAACTACACGAGAACCAGTGCAATCTTCAAGGTTTATGCAGAGGATTTTCATACCACCACGGACACCACCATGAAGAACAATGTACATGAATGACAGAAGTTAAGCATATGCATGAAATGAGGTTCAGGCTAACTTTGCACAACGATTTACAATCAGTAAAACGTCAAAAGTATGAACCAAAGGAACTCATCAAAACACCATCATATTTCTTATGGCAATCACAATACTTCATCTAACTTTATCCAACAAATCTAACTAAATGAGGGAATTATGAAACCAAGCAAGCACTAAAACACATCAAGTATTCACCATGAAACCAACAATGAAAACTTTATTGTCTCAGTAGCTCTTT